>JACEGR010002935.1:0-116043 GCA_014170235.1 Listronotus bonariensis
TTTAGAAAAGGATGAGAGCATACCAAACCGATCTACCGACCCACAAGCCACGGTATAGCATTTGACAAACCAAACAGGGTACCAAAGCTGGCGTGACGTCACTATTTTGACACTCCGAAATTGGTTGGTAGGCATTTAACCAACCAAAACTGGGGTACCAAAACGGGCCTCGCTTCATAATTATGAACAACAATTAAAATACCAGTTAGCGTGACATAACGTTGTCAGTTTGTAATTTAGTGCTTTATTATTATCAAAAAATCGTATACTCTGAATCTAGATGAGTTGAAAAATGTAATAAAATTTCAATATACCAGTTAGCCAATGTAAAAAGACAATTTTATGAACGTCTGGGTTATTTTCTAGCAGTCAATGGAGGAATATTTGAAAATTTTCTTAAATCTTAAGTTTATTTCCAATTTAATTCTTAAAATAGTATTAATAATTTATTGAAGCATGTAAATATTATAACTGTCGTAATTCTTAAAATTTGTTACTCGAGTTTAGTTTAACTTAACTTAATTCTGTTTGTATAAATACAAGCTCTAATCTTCCCACTGTACGATTTTTTGATAATAATAAAGCACTAAATTTTAAAAAATGACAACGTGATGTCACGCTAACTGGTATTTTGTTGTTCGTAAATATGAGGCGATGAAAATGTAAACAATTTTTAAAATGTAATAGCATCTAACTATGCAAGCTTGTTAACCGAAAAATCTAATTTTTATCATGTAACGTAGATTTGCATGCTCTTCAATAAACTTCAATTCTCAAATAATTAGGGGAGCCTACTAATTGACCTCATTAAAAATTAGCATGGGATTTCCTATGTCCCGCCCGGCGATGCATCACCCGGTATTTGCGGTAGGTACTTAACCGGGTATTTTTGCAATTTAACTGAAGCTAGAAAATTTAATTGCAACGGAGATCATCTATAAAATTGCAAGACGTCATCCAAAGTATTCTTCACAAGTAGATCTATACAAGGTATTTTCCGATATATTAATCTGCCGCGCTGTAGTAAATTCCGAAATTCCCTCTTGGACGCCCCTACCATAATATTTTGTCTAAAATTTAATACCTTGTTTTCACAAGTGCTTCTGCTTCAGCCGAGACACAAACCCAAAATTGTATGTTTCTGTAAATATGGTAAATATTTTCGATACTGTATTACTAGCTGATTGACCGAATTTCAACACTGCTGCTCCTTAATTTAAATTTCCAATAACTAGCTCCTAAAACTAAAAAGACTATGAAATTTCGAGTAAAATGTCACTGATTTTGATACTTTTTGACATCTAACCTCTAAATACACTTCTGGACAAAAAATCGGACCAACAAAATTTTGTTCAAATTCATTCTTACACAACTCTTTTTGTTTTTCATATATCTGTTGGTTCAGTTGTAGCTCTTTCCATCAACATTATTATCTTATATGGGGATTGCCAAAAGTTTATAGGACTGGGTGTTTTACGGGAAAAAGCTAAATGTTGCATTTTGACACAAATATTCGATCATCATGTTCAGTTTGTTAAATTATAAAGTCCCATCTTTTCTTAACATGTATTTTTTTTATTTATATCGGTGTGTTTATTCTAAATGAAAACACAAATTTTTAAAGAAAACAGTGCAAGTTAATTATAATGGTCGTAATATACGCTATATTGCGAACATATTGAGGATTTAAATGCAATCCCCATGTTAGAAAATAATCTTAATGAAAGGAGCTACAATTGGAGAAAAAATAATTAAAATTGGTTAAAACACAAAAAGTTATTAAAGATTGAATTTGAGCAAAGTTGTGTTTTTCCCCAGGAGTGTATTTGGAGGTTAGATGTCAAAAAGTAACAAAAGTAGTGACATTGTACTCGAAATGTCCTATTCCCTTTAAATTAATAAAAATATTAGGTATCTTATTAAAAATAAGAAAGTTTAGGTCATTTTCGGCTAAACTGGAACTGAAGTGAGGCAAAACAACTGGGTTTGTAAAACAATGCTTATTAGTGCAATATATCTACGTAACAAATTTTATTTTGATATTGCTATTTTAAACACCAGAAAAAAAAGATGTACATTAGAAAATGCAACTTCATTTATAATCGTTTTGAGAGGTATAGGTAGTATATTATAAAAAATTATAATTTTCTCATACTAATCCTCTACTTATGAGCGGCCAAGTTTTACAGAGCAAAGACACCTTCAATCTTGTGGGCTTCACATTTGAAAGTAACCTTAACTGGCATAAACACATTGTATCTATAGCCACGGCAGCTTCAAAAAGCTTGGATTTCTCTTTCGAGCCAAAAAGTATTTTTCCCCTTCTAATTTATACACTTTATATGTGTCCCAAATCCGACCTCCCTTGGAGTATTGTTCTCATATCTGAGGCATGGCTTCCCCTACAACCCTAAGCATTCTGGATCCTATTCAAAGAAAAGCTATTCGTCTCATTAATGATCCTTCACTTACAGAAAGGCTTTCCTCTCTTGCCCATCGTCGGGCTGTAAGGGATCTATCGCTTTTTATAGGTACTTTCATGGCTTCTGCTCTGAAGAATTGTCCAGCATAGATACTCCACTCACGGCTCCAAACAGAGAAACTCGTGGTTCCGCGCGTATGTATCCCTATACGCTGCAACTGGACAGGCCCCGAACTTCCCAGTTTGTTCGTTCTTTTATCCCTAGAGTATCTAGAATGTGGAACCTGCTGCCCGCGGGGGTCTTTCCTTCCCCCAAATCTTCAAGTATTTAAGTCCCGTGTCAACAGACTCCTCTCTTACCTCGCTTAAGACACCCACGGTACGTTAGTGTTTAGGCTTTTAACCTTCGTGGTTTGTCCAAAGATATAAAAAAAATCTAAAAATGTTATCATTTTGTATCTTAATAGTTATTTAAGACATGGAATCATATAACATGTTTTCTTAGAATAACCAAAAAATCGCCTTTTGAATATTTTACCTTGCTTCTAAGCCACCCTGTAGATACTTAAATAAAATTAATATCTCTCAGTACGTTAAAATCTAAATATGTTACTTATCATTAGGACTCAAAACTCAAAACTTTATTTTTAAAACACCTGTTAAATTATTTTTGTTTGTTTTTATATGAACCACTACTAAAATTAGCGCCTATTTTATTTCTTATTTAAACTCAAAACCTAAACAAAGACAAAAAAGTAATTTGTCATAATATATGTAGTTTCGGCAGTATTGAAATGCATGGGAAAAAGTAGGGATCGTATTGGTAAAAAACTAATAAGATACTACAAACAAGGAAAGATAAATGAATATAGAGAAATAATGACCATAAATAAAAAGTTTTTTGTTTGTTGTAATTATACTCACATAAATACACCTAATTAACTAAAGATGTTTGAAATACAATCACATATACCGAGTTTAAATGAACTACACTGGTCAACCTAATTTATTTTACATTCATCACAGATTTATACACTCTATTCAAATATCATAAATATGTGAAAAGCGCGATTTTAGTTCTGGAAAAAATCTGGGAAAGAGGATTTTTTAAGTAATTCTGAACTTAAGAATAGCAATGGTTATAAACAAATAACGAAGAGAAAATACTCTTTAGGTAGGTAGTTTTTATCTTGTGTTATAATTCGTTCATTGCATCTACTTCGTATGCGCTAAGGTTTATTTAAATTTTGATCGGTTTTGTGCATAGAAAATAAAAAGAATATATATATATATATATATATATATATATATTATATATATATATATATATATATATATATTATTTAAAAATTCAAAAAAAGAAGCTTTCCATATGGTTCAACATTTCTGGCGGTTACTGTAAAAATTTGTTACACGACGAAAAAAACATCTTTGAAATTTGCAGCCCTAAATATTACCATAAGAGGAAAATATATATAAAACCCTAAAATCGTTTAATCGTAACTGATCAATTTATAGCTCTAAAGGAAAATAAATTTCTATAAAAATGCCTATAGTAATTTCCATATAACGAGCCTTTTTTGTAATCGCGTATTCTTCTTTTTCACTTGATTCTGAGTTTTTAAACTACCATTGATATTAATATATTTAAAAAAATAATAATATTTTTAGAGAAATTTTATGCTTTACAAAAAGCGTATCTTAACATTTTTCGATAAATTTATTTCTTTCAAAGTTATTCAATGTGGAAATCTTAGAATAAGTTTATCCAAAATTGTTAAGAGACATTTTTGTGGAGCATAAAATTACCCTTAGAAATAGTTATTTGTTTTATATGATTTTATATATTTATGGATGTGCTTAAGAGATCCAGAATCTTATGGATAAAATTTAAAAAATTAATTAATGTTTAAGGCGCGATTACAAGAAACGGCTAGTTCTACGGAAATTTCATAGATAAGTTTCTTTGTAGAGAATTTAATTTTCTTTAACAATATGAATTATTTAAAGGTGACTGATCGATTTTGTATAAAAATGTCACAATTGTTAAAAATCAATAATTTTAATGATGTAATTAATATTGGACTGAAAATGTCGAATATATTTCTTTTCGTCGTCATGAACAAATTTTTTACAGTACCGTTAGGAGAAAATGTTTTTTTTTTTGGTCAAGTCTAATATTTATTAAATTTAAAAACTCCCCGTATAAAAATATTCAGCATTTAAATGAAATACTTACAGTTTAACTAATTATACAAGAAATCGACTATTACATGCCCCAGTAAGTTAAATAGAAATTAAAATTTAAAGTAAACAGAAGACCAACTTTTTCTATTTATTTAACAATTAATTGATGGTTAACACAATACTTCCTACTTATTCCGACGTTTACATGAGATTGTCTCTCTCATTTTTAAAACGTTCGAGATATCTTTGTCCTAAACGTATAAAGCTAATTGAACTTGTATTTGATTCCTCATTTTATATAATTAGATGAGCGTTTAGAAAACTACAATGCTGATGGAAGATTGACTTGATTGTTGAACTTAATGTTCCAATATGTTAATCAAATTGTATGGTTATTAACTTTGCATTACTCGTATTGTGGGACAGTGGTGTATCTTACCTTACCTAGCAGTTTTATGTATAAAACTACCAATTAGCTTAACATTAATTATTTTATTAGTTTTACTTTTTTGTAAGTTAAATAAAATGGTCTTAGAGCTTTTTCTTTATATATATATATTTTATTATTACGTACATCTTTGTCTTTACATTGCATGTATAAAAATTTTCTTTTACTTGCAAGTTATGTTCTTTAATTCATTCTAGAGTTTACCCACAAATCTTAAAAACTCTCTAATACTTTTCATCTTTACACACAAAAGTTTTTATTTATAATCTTCAAGCTTTATGTTTTATTATAGGCCAAAATTAAATATTGTTTTGCACTTCAACAGCTACTCAAGTTTATTTTGTGGACCTTTCATCCTTATTAAAAGAAGAATTTCGGACTTCCATTGTCTTTATTAATTTATTCACACAACGTTTCGGGCAGTACTATCTCTGTCCGTTCTCAAGTGTAAACTAAACCTAATTCCTAAAGCTACTGAGAGTTTATATACACTGTAGATCATCATTCACCCGTGATGGAGTTGGGTTCGGTCAAGCGTGGAATTGGTCACCCAAGGGGCCGGCATTAGTACGCTTTAACCAACACATCTCGTATGTAGGAAACCCACACACACGGGACAACACCCTAGATATACAGTAAACCATTCCGCTGACAAACCGGACTGGGAATAGCCAAAACGCTATGTAAACGCGCAAACCACCATAGCAGCCGCGACAAAGCGACCCTCGACAGAACTAAGAAATATCGTGATCGAATCCGCTTCCAGAATGGTTATGCTGAGAGATCCATAAACAGAATTCAATAGTTGTAATGTGGAACCACCAGTGCGACCACCTGCGAAAGATACTCTCTTTCTTTAACAATTCCATATGCGAAAGGAACGTCCGAAAAAATTAGAAGAATAGCAAAACCGTCTAAAACTGGACTCGCGTTACGAAGTTTCTTGACAAAAACAAAACCCGATTTATCCACACAAGAGAAAGATTGTATCTACCAGGTACCATGCCAATGTGGGGGTCGTAGATTGGAGAAACAAAGCGCCTATTAAATGTAAGACTGGCGGAGCACAAACAACCACACAGAGGGGGGAAACATCGAAATCAGGGATCGCTGTGACTATGTTTGGTCTCAACACACAATATCTAAGTGGTCAGAAGCACGGGTTGTTCACAGGGAACCACATTGGAGGAAAGCGCAAATTTAAGGAAGCCGTCTATATTGAGAAACAATAATGATGTTTTTAGCAATCCAAGTGTGGACATACCAAACATTTGGAAACCACTATTAAAGCGTACTAATGCCAGCGCTAGTGACAACCCCACGACCGAACCTAACTCATCACGGGTGAATGATCTTTAGGTGTATAAACTTAGCAGCTTTAGATTAGGTTTAGTTTCACTTGAGAACGGACAGAGATAGTACTGCCCGAAACGTTGTGTGAATAAATTAATAAAGACAATGGAAGTCCGAAATTCTTCTTTACTACTGAATCATTGTCTTCCACTTTCAGACTTCATCCTTATGTTAGAGCATCGCTATCCGGCCGGTCTTTGTAATCAGACTAACAACCTTAAATTCAAATCTTGCCGTTTGAGTTTTTCTTCACCCAGTTTGCAAACCGCAGACGACAAAGGACTTACCAATAGTACCTTAAGTGTTCTGCGGTTTTTTTTTCTTCCTTGCAAATCCTGCATAGGTTTTCTTCTGCCGTTTCATAGTTTCCAGGTGTTTATTCAGTCTGCAATGACCTATTAGTTCATCTGAATGTGGTAGACAACGCATTCAGTAGTAAGACAATTTCACTGTCTCGCCAATTTATCTGCTGGGCAATATCTTTCGTCTGCCCTCAAGTGTAAACTAAACTTTAGTTTACACTGGAGAGAACAGACAGATAGTAATGCCTGAAACATTGTAACTAAACTTAGTTATTGACTCAGAATCCAGAGATAGTACTGCCCGAAACGTTGTGCGAATAAATTAATAAAGACAATAAAGTCCGAAATTTTCTTTGACCTATTAGTTGATCCACCCATATTAATAACCGCCTTCCGGTTGTAATTCAGGAAGGTCTTTGTAAATTCCGGCAAGTATACCTTTATAAATGTTTTCGTTAACGCTGTCCTTGGTGTTCCTAGCGACCATTTTTTGAATTCCAGCATGATACATTATCCAAAAGATGACCTTATTTATAGGATAACGCAAATACCACTGGAAGGCACGAGACCCAACCATTGTCCTGCCAGCCTTTGCCAATTTATCAGCTTCTCATTGCCTGTAGTTCTCGTGTCCTCATTTATTAACCAAAAACAATAGCAACCACAGAAAATAGATTTAATACAAATGTGCTTTAAATGCTTTTTATTCTGTTCGATGCATTTTAAATTCAACTTGTAATTGAACTAGTGGAGTATATAATGTTTATATTAAATATTTGCAAATTATTTTAATTTATTGGTAAACATTGTTATAAATCTGGTGTTGCAGTGGCTGGAAGTATATATGACCCCTGGCATATCTAAATTGTTTATTTTATTATTCTTGTTACCTCATGGTTTACCTACGTTACCCCAATACTGTTTGTTTTTTCCATTTCTTTATTTTTGACAATTTTAGGTAAATTTTGATTATAGGTTTTACTATTATTTTAATAAAAGAGAGGTCTGAGAATCATGGACCTGATGGCTGGATTCGTGTAAAAATATATCGTGATATCCATATATTACATTCAAGGCTACAATTTTTTTTTTTTTTCAATTTTATAAAAATACTGTTTATATGTATACTTTGAACGAATTATTTAAAAATAGAAAAAGATCTCATTAATAAAACCTGCGCCACTGAAAATACTCGCAGGAATACCAAGTCAATAAAAAGCATATTTCCCAAGGTACATCTGATGGGCAACCATGGGTCGCTAAATTAGATCCACTTAGTGTCGCGGAGGAATATTTTCTTGTTTCGTATGTATGCACCACTTAAATCATAAGTTGAGGTGCTCAAAATGCATTTACATCTGGTAGCAGATTGGGTCCTCTTAGATACAAGTGGACTATGCAAAAATGCACCGCATAGACCATCAACATTTCAAATGCATTGTGCTGCACTCATACTTCAAAGTGTGCTTTCTGTTGTATGAAAATATTTCTTCTCCGTTTTCTTCAGCTGTCTAATACTGACTTATTATCGCTCTGCGGCATTTGCGGCATAGTCAACTTGTTTGTTGCTCTTGTGCCAGTTCCCTGGCACCAACATTGTTTCTTCTTCATCAACGACCTTTCTCTCGTCCCACTAAACTAATTTTTCCATCTCATAGTTTTCGCCGACGATAGTACCCTTTCACTCCAGTTTTCAGGTTCCCTAACCCATCACTAAACCCAACGGAAAATAAACGCAAGGCGATGCAGGATCTTAATTTAATATTGGATTGGGGCGCCAAAAATCTCGTCCATTTTAATGCATCAAAACACAATCATGTTCCTTGTCGCGAAAGAGTCATCAAATACTCATCCTCTACTTATGAGCGAGCCAAGTTTTATAAGCAAGACACCTTCAATCTTGTGGGCGTCACATTTGAAAAGTGACCTAACTGGCATATAAACACATTGTATCTATAGCCACGGCAGCTTCAAAAAGCTTGGTTTCTCTTTCGAGGCCAAAAAGTATTTCTCCCCTTCTAATTTATACACTTTATATGTGTCCCAAATCCGACCTCCCTTGGAATATTGTTCTCATATCTGGGGCATGGCGTCCCCACAACCCTAAGCATTCTTGATTCTATTCAAAGAAGAGCTATTCGTCTCATTAATGATCCTTCACTTACAGAACGGCTTCCCTCTCTTGCCCATCGTCGGACTGTGGGGGTTTATCGCTTTTTATAGGTACTTCCATGGCTTCTGCTCTGAAGAATTGTCCAGTATAGTTCCTCCACTCACGGTTCCCAACAGAGAAACTCGTGGTTCCGCGCGTATGCATCCCTATACGGTCCAACTGGACGGGCCCCGAACTTCTCACTTTGTTCGGTTCTTTTATCCCTAGAGTTTCTAGATTGTGGAACCTGCTACCTGCCCGCGGAGGTCTTTCCTTCCCCCGAAATCTTCAAGTATTTAAAGTCCCGTGTCAACAAACTCCCTCTTACCTCGCTTAAGACACCCACGGTACGTTAGATGGCTAGGCTTTTATATCACTATATTTATCAACATTGTGACTGCAGTTTCGAAGCTTTGCTACATTTTCAAACTGAATATTCTAAACTACTTGAAACTTGTATATATATACACGTACAAATGGTTAACACATTTTTAATAATAGTGCCTATCCTAAATTTTTAAAAAACTGTAAATAGCGGGCTGCTCCTCAGGTCGGTCTGGTCATTCAATAAATTTATTGAGGGGTTTTTATTGGCTTTGTAAATTTCAATAGACTCTAAAATGTTAAGTTTTTACTTTTCGGTGCGGTATATAAAATTTTAAGATTATCGACATTTGGGAATGAATGACCAGATGTTATAAAGTGGTTGGCAAAGTTTGAATTATTTTTATTTAGTACATATGACGATTTGTGTTCCTTAAACCTAATATTAAAATTTCTTCCTGTTTGCCCTACATATAAACTATTGCATTCTTCACAATTTAAACTATAAACTCCAGATTTATTTAATGGTAGTGTTTTTTCCTTAGCATTAAAACAACTCACAACAAAAATTTAAAATTTTACAATTTCCGATAATTGCACACCTGGTATCCTTTGACGTTGTTAACATGTTCCCTAACGTTCCTAATCGTGACTGTTTAGCCATCATTGAAGAAACTCTTACTTATAAAAATATTAATCCAGTCATAAAAAACGAAATTATTACATTGTTTAATTTTTGTATTCAAGAAAATTATTTTATGTACAATAATACATTCTATAAACAGACAGACGGACTAGCTATGGGATCACCGTTAAGTCCACTTCTAGCCGAAATCTTTATGTCTAATCTGGAAGAAAATTTTTTAAAAACTGATTTTGCGAAAAACATAAAGTTTTGGTTCAGATACGTGGATGATATTCTAGTGTGTTTTACAGGTAGCGATTTAGATTTACAATTAACACTTAATCATCTTAATAGCCTTCACCCTAAAATAAAGTTTACAATGGAAAAAGAAATCGATAACACCATAAATTTCCTTGATATATCGATTTCCAAAAGAACAACCAATTTTCCTTTGATATATATAGAAAACCTACATTTACTGACACTACGATTTCAAACCACTCGACACACCCCAAAACACATAAACTTGCAGCATATAGAACAATGATACACAGAGCATTTTCCATCCCTTTAGAAAACCACAAACGTGAAATAGAATTAAATACAATAAGAATTATTGCGAAAAATAACGGTTTTGATTTAAGTACCATAAATTCGCTAATTAATAAAAAACAAAAACAATTAGCCCTTAATCATATATACCCATATATAAAACCCAATAACACCCCAACATACCATACCCTAACATATTTTGGACCAGTTTCAGACAAAATAGCACACATCTTAACAAAAAATAATAATTTAAAAATTGCCTTTAGGCCATCCCAAAAAGTTTCTCAGTTATTTTTTAATGCTAAGGAAAAAACACTACCATTAAATAAATCTGGAGTTTATAGTTTAAATTGTGAAGAATGCAATAGTTTATATGTAGGGCAAACAGGAAGAAATTTTAATATTAGGTTTAAGGAACACAAATCGTCATATGTACTAAATAAAAATAATTCAAACTTTGCCAACCACTTTATAACATCTGGTCATTCATTCCCAAATGTCGATAATCTTAAAATTTTATATACCGCACCGAAAAGTAAAAAACTTAACATTTTAGAGTCTATTAAAATTTACAAAGCCAATAAAAACCCCTCAATAAATTTATTGAATGACCAGACCGACCTGAGGAGCAGCCCGCTATTTACAGTTTTTTAAAAATTTAGGATAGGCACTATTATTAAAAATGTGTTAACCATTTGTACGTGTATATATATACAAGTTTCAAGTAGTTTAGAATATTCAGTTTGAAAATGTAGCAAAGCTTCGAAACTGCAGTCACAATGTTGATAAATATAGTGATAGAAAACAAAGTAATTTGTCTCATTTTAATTTAAAATGGACTATCACAAAAGTAACGGACAACGACTACTAAGCAGTCCGTTATACCATGCCAAATATGGAAAGCATTTGGCAACGCTCGAAAGGGTCTGATTTTATTTATGAATGGATAAAAGAAAGTGGATTCATAAAGTGTGTGTATTAGCCTCAGGTTTGAATCCAGGGATTTAAAAAAAATTAACTAGTTGTTTGAGTACACGAAGACAGAGAGAAAGGAATTTGATCTATAGGAGTTTTTCTCTGGCGCTTTAGGTCGAACGGTCAAGCGGCAAGGCTGCCTCTATAAAGTGCGTGCTCAAAGGTAGGAGGGAGATTTTTAATTTGATCTACTTACCTGACAACACTGTGCCACTGAGCGAGCAGTCAGTGAAAGTTGTTTTTGTGGTTATGTCTATTTTTGTTTATGTTTTTATTTTTCGGAAATTTTATTATTACTCTTTTAATATTAGAAGAAAGCTTATACTGTGTAGTAACTTAACGTTAATAAGATGATTTTCGCTAATTTGGGTTCTACTGTTTAAGAGGTAAGTAAAAAGTTTTTACTGTCACTACAATAAATATGTCACTTGCAAAACCAATAGCAGTTTTTAGAATGACATCATAATATATATCACACGAGTGTTGTAAGTGCTGCAAACAGTGCAGTACTTTGCAACACTAGTGTGATATAACGCATTTTCTATGCATGAAACCAGTGTGCTATTTGCTATTTTCACAAGTGGTCGTAGGAAAAATTGTCTATTTGATTTATTTAATAATAAAAATCAATAAATTTATAATATTTCTCTTTGCACTAGGGGTAATAATGAAATAAATTTAATAAACTAAACTTAAGTGTTTTGAGCTACTCTGCCGTCGTTGTAGATTTTTTCCTTGACGTTTTGCCAGAGCGAGTGGTTGGCATCCTCAGAAGGTTCCTAGTAGACTACTTGCGTCCTACTGTGAAAATTTATTATAAAATAATAAAATAAATTTTATTTTTAAGAAATATTTGAAAACAAACTTTAATGAATGTTATATAGACATTGAATTTGCATGAAAATAATCGTAAACGAGTAACATATTTTATTACGTTCTTGAAAAAATCTACCAGTTCCTAACGGACCTATTTTTCAATCATCTTCTATAGGTGTGTACAAATAATTTTGTGTCGATCTGTAAATCGTAATTTTCATGTACTAGATTTAGACTTTTAAAAGGAAGGAAGAACAACTAGGTATGTAAGCTACGACCTTTCTAGCAACCTTCAGGTTGTATGTACAGTGTAAATGGGTGTAACTATATAAAGGAATTCGCGAATATAAATTAAACAATCTACCGAAGACTCACATGTTATTAATGTTTAAATCATAAATAATTTTAATTGGTCTTTTATTTTCTTTTAAGAAACTGTAAAATGTAATATAAAAATTTTTATTGTACTTTTAGCTTTCTTAAGAATGCATCAACTACTAGGTCTTCCATTGTCTTTATTAATTTATTCACACAACGTTTCGGGCAGTACTATCTCTGTCCGTTCTCAAGTGTAAACTCAAACCTAATTCCTAAAGCTACTGAGTTTATATACACTGGGGGAAGATCATTCACCCGTGATGGAGTTGGGTTCGGTCAAAGCGTGGGGTTGCTCACCTAAGGCGCCGGCGCATTAGTACGCTTTTAATAGTGGTTTCCAAATGTTTGGTATGTCCTCACTTGGATTGCTAAAAACATCATTATTGTTTTTCAATAAAGACGACTTCATAAATTTGCGCCCATGGGGGTCGTACATTGGAGAAACAAAGCGCCCTTCTAAATGTAAGACTGGCGGAGCACAAACAACACACACAGAGGGGGAAACATCGAAATCAGGGATCGCTGACCATGTTTGGTCTCAACAACACAATATCAAGTGGTCAGAAGCACGGGTTGTTCACAGGGAACCACATTGGAGAAAGCGCAAATTTAAGGAAGCCGTCTTTATTGAAAAACAATAATGATGTTTTTAGCAATCCAAGTGTGGACATACCAAACATTTGGAAACCACTATTAAAGCGTACTAATGCCGGCGCCTTAGGTGAGCAACCCACGCTTGACCGAACCCAACTCCATCACGGGTGAATGATCTTCCCCAGTGTATATAAACTCAGTAGCTTTAGGAATTAGGTTTAGTTTACACTTGAGAACGGACAGAGATAGTACTGCCCGAAACCGACATTAAATGTCAAAGATTTTTCAGAATCTCTAAAAATCCCAAAATTTTGAATTTTACACCTAAATAATAGGTAATTTTCAATTTTTTATTTTATTTTAATTTATATATTGCGGTGGCAGGTTTACCGAAAACGTCAGTATTTTACTTCTCCATTTACTTGTTTTAATTTTCTTTTGTTTTTTGGTGGTTCAAATTTATTTTCTGGCGTGTAACAAATAAATACCATCTTTTAGCAAGTTAGGTACAAAAAAATATAAAAAATGCCTTTATAAAACAACCGATTAAATAATCAACTAAAACGGTTTTTAAAAACGTAAATATCTTACTTAATACGTGTAATCAAAGATTGTGTTGAAGTTTTTAAGTTACTTTATTTAAAAATAAATGTTTACTCGTTCGTAATTTTTGTAAGTTGGGCTATCAGTGACGACAGTATCTGGACTTTTATCTTTATGTTGAGTTTTCGTTACATCAGAATTCTTTAATTTGCTCTTAAATGCGATTGTACTTAAATGTATGTCTGAATTTTAAAACCAAATATTTAAAAATGTAGCCATTAATAACCAAAGAAAAGGGAATATAATAGCTCAGTATACCAAAATTATGAAATTGTGTCTCTTTTATTTACCAAACTAATTAATGTACTGTTAATAATAAAGAATTGTTTATTTTCTTATTTTTTAGAAATAACTTTAAGCAAGAGTTTGGAATTATTTAAGTTGGCATATCCATAATTATTTATATTGTATATCCAAAATATACAGGGTGATCCGAAAATATGTGGGCAATATACTCTGATTCATATGGAACACATAAAAATAATATGACAAGTACCCATAAACTTTTTCCTAAAGCTCCCCCTTTACTAGAGATGCGCCCTTAAAGGACGCTACTGAAAAGCGTTTTTTTTTTCTAAAGTACTTTTGGATGGTATAATAATTTTATTAATATGACAGATGTTACTAAAGACTACTTAAAATGGTAACCCACTCTTAGAACTTTTGCATTCATTAGGGCGCCAGGAACGGACTTATCCTCACACAATAGTGCTAATTATTTTTTACACCCTGTATATTGGCAGAAATACAAGAAATTCATAATTTTTGATAATTAACTTTACAGATATGCATTGGTTTAGAGGAAAACTATGTTTAAAAAAATGCAAAAAATTCAATTTTTGAGAACACTTTAATTTATCAACCAAAGCACCCTAGCACTAAGCTTACTAAGGGTTTATGCTATCCAAAAAATACTACTTCTATTTCTCTAATTTACAGAGTCTAAAAATAATAAGCACAGTTGTGTTGGGGTTTGTAGACATTTGTTGACAAATGAATTGCAAACAGGAGAGGGTACCGATCGCCCTCATAAAACAATAACCGTTCCTTTCACAAAACGAAGAGCACTGGAAGGACTAAGACCTTACAGAGCTCAGCTGGAGTGGAAATCCGAGCCAAATATTTGAGGAGTCATCTTTGACCAAAAGCTGACCAGGGAGACCACACTTAAACAAAGTCACTCAGAAGGACAAAACTACCTTGGTAAGATGTCGAAGACTTTTCGGAAAGAATTACGAGTCTCAGCCCGAACAATGAATCTATGGTTATATAAAATGGTCCAGACCAATGGTAACCTTACGGTTCAATAGCCTGGGGTGCAAGGACGCTACAAAATAATGTGCAAATAAGGCAACTACAAAGTATACTAAGACTCGCTTATGTATTACGGGGCCATGAGATCGACCCCTACTGCAGCAACGGAAGTGCGTGCTTAACCTACCGCCACTTCACATATACATACTGGGTTGAAGTGAAAGCAGGTACAATATCGTCTCAAACAAGGCCAGAGTCCTATCATAAGACAGGAAAGGGCCATACAATGGAGATTCAAGGAGGACCAAGAAGTCAACTCACTGTGTGAGATGCCTTCCGGACAAAAATAGGTACCAAAGCTACTGGCTAAACAAGGTTTTCAATCATTGATACCGGACAGAAAGGACTGGAAGGCAGGCCCTTCCATTAAAGCCGACCTAATCTGGTATACAGACGGCTCCAAAACAGACCAAGGAGTTGGAGCAGGCATATGTAAGGGACAAACCAAGGACGAAAATAAACTTGGGCCTCGGACAACACCCTACTGTGTTCCAGGCCAAAATTGCTCAGCCATAGAACAATGTGCTAGCGAAATTATCAGAAGGAGCTATGAGGATAAAACCATAGTAATTTACTCGGACAGCCAGGCAGCCATCAGGGCAATCAGTTCATGCAAAATCAGCTCTAAGCTGGTGCGGGACTGCGTAGTTGCCCTGGAAGAGGTGGGTGCGTCCAACAAGCTAACCATTGCCTGGGTACCAGGACACGAAGGCCACGAAAGGTAATGAGGAAGCTGATAAATTGGCAAAGAAGGAGGCTGGCAGGACAATGGTAGGTCCCGAGCCCTACTGTGGTATTCCATCATGCGCAAGTAAGGTCATCTATTAGATCATGGATTTATGAGGGAATCACAAGACTGGTGGACGAGAACACCAGGAGCAGCGTCAAGCGAAAATATTCATTAAGGCTTACTCGCCTAGAATTTACGAAAGACCTTCTGAATTACAACCGGAAGGCAGTAAGAATAATAGTGGGTCAACTAACAGGTCATTGCAGACTAAATAAACACCTGGAAATCATGGGCCTGGCAGAAGAAACCTATGTAGGTTCTGCCAGGAGGAGGAAAAACCGCAGAACACGTATGGTGCTACTGTGAAGCCCTTGGTCGTCTGCGGTTTGCAAGGCTGGGTGAAGAAAAACCTAAAGCGGCAAGATATACCAAGGAGCCGGTTTCAAGCTTGTGGAGTCTGATAAAACAGACCGGCTTGGATAGCGTGCTCTAACCTATGGATGGAGGACACACAATATACCTGAGCAGGTTGCCGTGTTAGAGGATATGTATTCCACCTCTAATTTAATCTAATCTAATCTAATCTATGCATAGGTTTAGAGGAAGACTATGTTAAACAACATACAAAATTATTTAATACAACCTTATTTAAGCAAAAATTGTATTTCTTAAGAACGCTTTAATTTATCAACAAAAGCATCTTTTTTCAGCTAAGGGTTTGTGCTATCCAAAAATACTACTTTATTTCTCTAATTTACAGGATGTAAAAATAATAAGCACAATTATGTAAGGTAAGTTCACCCCTTGCGCCTAATGAATGCGAATGTGGAGAGCACCATTTACCAAGTACCATAAAAGTTATTCAAGAAAAACCGATTTTAGAATTCTTTAAGGGCACATATCCCAGTAAAGGGGCTTTAAAAAGGTTATGGGGAACTTGTCTTTGGACAAACCACGAAGGCTAAAAGCCTAAATACTAACGTACCGTGGGTGTCTTAAGCGAGGTAAGAGGGAGTTTGTTGACACGGGACTTAAATACTTGAAGATTTGGGGGAAGGAAAAGACCTCCGCGGGCAGCAGGTTCCACAACCTAGAAACTCTAGGGATAAAAGAACGAACAAAGTGGGAAGTTCGGGGCCTGTCCAGTTGGACCGTATAGGGATGCATACGCGCGGAACCACGAGTTTCTCTGTTGGGAACCGTAAGTGGAGGAACTATACTGGACAATTCTTCAGAGCAGAAGCCATGGAAGTACCTATAAAAAAGCGATAAATCCCCCACAGCCCGACGATGTGCAAGAGAGGGAAGCCTTTCTGTAAGTGAAGGATCATTAATGAGACGAACAGCTCTTCTTTGAATAGAATCAAGAATGCTTAGGGTTGTGGGGGACGCCATGCCCCAGATATGAGAACAATATTCCAAGGGAGGTCGGATTTGGGACACATATAAAGTGTATAAATTAGAAGGGGAAAAATACTTTTTGGCTCGAAAGAGAAATCCAAGCTTTTTGAAGCTGCCGTGGCTATAGATACAATGTGTTTATGCCAGTTAAGGTTACTTTCAAATGTGACGCCCACAAGATTAAAGGTGTCTTTGCTCTGTAAAACTTGGCCGCTCATAAGTAGAGGATGAGTATTTGATGACTCTTTTCGCGACAAGGAACATGATTGTGTTTTGGATGCATTAAAATGGACGAGATTTTTAGCGCCCCAATCCAATATTAAATTAAGATCCTGCGAAAGAGATATCTGCATCGCTCTGCGTTTGTTTTCCAAGTCAGGTTTAGTAATGGGTTTAGGAACCTGAAAACTGGAGTGAAGGGTACTATCGTCGGCGAAACTATGAATGGAATTAGTTGTGGACGAGAGAAGGTCGTTGATGTGAAGAAGAAACAATGTTGGTGCCAGAACTGAGCCCTGAGGGACTCCAGCATTTACATGATGAAAGCATGAAGAATGGCCGTCCACAATAACTGATATACGACGATCAGATAGATAACTAGAGAGCCAAGTACAGAGTTTAGTTGAAAGACCATAGGAGGGAAGTTTATTAAGAAGTGCGGCATGCCAGACCTGGTCAAAAGCTTTGGATATATCAAGAGCAACGATCTGGGACTCACCTAGAAACTCAAGAGACTTATTCCAACAGTGTGATACGAAGGAAAGAAGATCTGCCGTAGATCTTTTGTGGCGAAATCCATACTGCCTGTCATGCAAAATTTTGTGTTTTTCTAAGTACTTAAGAATTTGTGAATTAATTAGTTTTTCCATTACTTTACAAAGAACTGAGAGAATTGAAATTGGTCTATAGTTAGATGGAAGGGATTTAGATCCTTTCTTGGGAATAGGTTGAACACGTGCAGCTTTCCAGCTTTCCGGAAAGATACCTGTGTTGTAAGAAATTCGAAAGAGCCGAGTTAAGATTGGTGCAAGTTCTGGAGCACATTTTTTTAAAACGATTGCTGGTATGCCATCCAGCCCAGACGATTTCTTGGTGTTAAGGGAAGAAAGGATACGCTTAATGTGTTTTACCTTAAAAATAATATCGGGCATTTTATGAGGAACTGGGGTAACCGCTGGAATTGGATGATTTACGGGAGGGTCAAGGGTTGAATTGGCAGCAAATTGTTTAGCAAATAATTCTGCCTTTCCTTTAGCGGTAGAAACAATTTCATCTTCCAAAGCTAGTGGCGGAAAAAGAACTGGTACAAAAATTCCTACTTATGTTTTTCGCAAAGGACCAGAAAGATTTGCTGCCATTTGAGCAAGAAAGAACTTTGTTTTTAATACGATTGTCGAAGGAGTCTTTGGCTTCAGAAATTGTTTGATTGTAGTAGTTTCTTGCTTCAATGCTGGCCTGTCGATTTTCTGGACTAGGATCCTGTAGAAACTTTTGTGAGCATGAACTTTTAAAATTCTAGCTTTATCACAAGATTTGGAAAACCAGGGTTTGTTATTGGATTGTTTGGGGTTCTTGATGGTGTGTGGAATATAGGTTTCAATGCCCAATTGAATTGATTCCGTCAGTTGATTGCAAATTTCAGAAGGATCACCAGAAGAAAAGCAGATGGAATTCCAGGGGTAAGTGGCGAAGAAGTCCCTCAGGCCATCCCAGTCGGCTGAGTTGTAGTGCCATACGGTGCGTGGTGGCATGTATTCATTTACCTCGGGATGTGCAGGGTAAGATATTGTAACTAAGCCATGATCTGAGCGACCTAGGGGAGCTGTGACAGATGTTTGATAGAGTTCGGGGTTGGTAGTAAGAAAGAGATCAAGGGGATTTGAACTATGATTTGGAACTCTAGGAAAGTAGGTGGGTTCCATAATAAGGTTGGTAAGAGAGTTACTGACTGCGAAGATTTCGGCTGCTCTGCCTTGGGGGTCAGTTTTGAAGAGCCTAGCCAATCCTTATTATGGACATTGAAGTCGCCAAGCACGATTATTTCAGCCGATGGAAACTGAGAAATTATGCTATCGATCTTTGTTGAAAGAAAGTCAAAGAATTCGACATAGGAATTATTAGATGGGGACCGGTACAAACAGCAGATAAATTTAGTTGAAGACCTAAGGGAAAGTTTAAGCCAAAGGATATCGGGCCTACCCGATTCAAGATTGGAAACTCGAGCACAAGCCAGATCGTTGCGGACATAAGCACATACGCCACCATGTGGGCGGAAAGACGAAATAAGTTCGTAGCCTGGAAAGAGAAGGTGGCTGGTTGAAGATTTAGAACTTATTTGTGTTTCCGTTAGAAACAGTATGTGGGGTTTAGATGACTGAAGGTGATGGTGAACGGAGTTTATATTGATGTTAAGCCCACATATGTTTGCAAAAGAAATTAAACTTCTCGATGAAGGCCTCCCGGATGCACCCCTCGCCCGGAGATCCGAATGGAGGGGTATTTTACCTCCGGAACATTTTACTTCCGGGTGTGCCGCCATCATTTGTACATAGTTTGGGGGTTAAAAGGAAAAAAAAGAAAAGAGAAAGAAGGAAGAAGGAAAACTGACTCACACACCCAGAACCCGAAACGTCCGTTAAGACTTCACGGGTCCCTTAAAGGGTGGTGGGGTGGTACCTCCTCAGGCGAGGAAAGCTCCTCTACCATCTACCACCTACTGAAGTAATAAGATTATTGACAATAATAATTAGAGTAGACCTAGGCGAATCGGATCAGTGGGCGTTTGAATGGAATGCAAGCGTTGTTACTCATTCAAACGAAAAACTACGTAAAAATAAAATACACTTTTCAAAAGACTTAATGCTCTACTGCACACAAGTATCTAATACTTTGAAGAATAATTATGGGAATCTAACAAAGATGTGCAAAAATAAATTTTCTTTTCATGTGAAAAATTATTGGTTAAATTACAAAACAAAAAATAAAAAGAAATTAGATAGGTTTTAAGTTGTTTAAACTTTAAAATACCAATAATTCTTCATAGGGTCGTATGCGACCCTGTGGTCGTTTATGTATGAAAAAGATTATGTTGTCGTTTAAAGGCTAAGATTATTCTTATTTTTTTACTAGTTTTATTGTTAACAGAATAAAGTAGCTATACTCTGAACCATAGGCGGCGACAGCTTTTTTTTTAAGTTGGGCGATATCCGGCAGAGAAATTTAGAGAAGAGCAGTAAAATGTGCAGTGCAATATTGATATTATATGAATACAGGGATTTTTAAATTCAGTACAAATATTTTGGAAGATTATTTTTAAGGCCTATAACCTAAAAACAAAAACCCCCTTTAACCTGCAATCATCGCAAATTGGGTAAAAAAAAACGAAAATTTGCAAATCCCTATCAGTAAAAAAGTTGTATTTATTGTATGTCTTAAAGAAGGTATTAATTTAGTCAAGATTCTTCCACCATAGGGAGGTATTAATGGGGATAAAGCCTGTTGATGTCCAAAATTTTATGTGTAAGATTAAATTTAAAAGTTAAGCTACCTACACCAGCATAATGGCCACAAAAATCTAAGTATTTGTTTTTTTGCATTTTTGTGATAAAACAAACGATTTGCGAGAAAATTGTTTGCTTAGTATATCTTACTACCACCTTTAGTTTAGTGATATATGCAGTGATAATCTTAAAAGACTCCCCTTCCTTCTTTTGAATGGGACAAGTTATTGAGATCGGGTAAAATTTGGGTAAAAAGGTGTCACTTAAACTACTCTTTGATATAAAAATAATTTTTGTTTAGAAGGCACTGGCAACTTTTTTTCAAGTGGAAAGAGGAATCATGTGGCACTTTGTTTTAAAGGCCTTTCGATTTTTTATTCATCACCATTTTATGTTTAAAAATCGGACCGGTCGTTCTAGAGTTACTGGCGTTTGAAGTTTAGCCAATTTCATTAAAACCGCACTGTTTGTACGGTATGCAAGCCAAATTTCAAACGGTTTTAAGTGTGGAACGGCTAAGCCGAATTCTAGAAAGAAAGTGGCGTTGAGTAAAGAATTAAAGGGCCTTTAAAACAAGGTTCTATATGATTTCCATTTCCATTTGAAAAAAAGTAACATCTAAAAGATTAAGTGGTAACTATTTTAATATCATCTCTATATAGTTAGTCTACCAGAAACCTTCTGAGGATGCCAAGCACTCGCGCTAGCGAATCGTCAAGGAAACAAAATATACAACGACGACCGAATAGCCCTAAAAACTTAAGTTTATCATCACTGCATTTTTTTGTTGAAAATGATATACATTTTGTTATTAAAATTTTAAATAGGTACACATAACTAAAGGAAAAAAATTGGAATTTTTTAATTTTTTATTAGGATATTTTATTTTATATTTAAATTTTACACTAAAATCCGTTTCTAATAACATAGCGCAACATAATGGTAATTTTTAATATTGCGACCATAGATCATTTATTCAAGAATTCCATAATTGGGATTACTTAAATGTGAACTGACTAATTGATTAATTTATATAAATGAAATGGTTTTTGAACAGGCATTTTTTGCGTTTAATTAGCAGGTTGGGCGAACGCTTGGTCGAGAGCAATTTAGGTTGAGCGCTCGCTACACCGCGCCCACCCCTGGCGCCGCCACTGCTCTAAACACTTTATATTGAAAAAAATCCCTAGTAGGCAACAATGATAACTAACTATTTAAACAAATTAAATTATAGTTACTTATTATACAAGGGAAAAAGTGTTAGATTTTAGATCGAGAGCTAAAATCTTAAATATTTTTCGTGTGTAATACACTATTTTGTAATGTGTAAATGTTCTGTATAATAAATTGTTTTAAAATTAAATATTTACCTTTACTTACGTGTACGTATGTATATCCGGGAAAAAAAGTACTTTTTTTTCACCGGAGAAAAGTAATTTTATAAAAAGTCACATTTTAGCACCTGTAAACAAAGATACAATGTCAAATTTTTTTCCCGTCACGTAAGAAATACATTTTTAATTGTAATAACTAGGGTTACTAACTTTTAAGCCAATGTAATCCATTTTTTTGGTGTTTTTTTTTAATTTAGTGCCCAAAGTATAGTACTTAAACTTTAATGGTAATTAATTATAACGGGGAATAATATTAATATATAAATTAAAATAGGATCTAATTACCAATAACACCTGTTTTTGATTTGTTGATTACATGTTTTTTTAGTAATATATATCATAGAAACAATTTAAAATATTATACATAAAATGTCGCTTTATACTTTCTACTACTGTACTAAGTATAATATTTATAACTTCCGTATAATTATTTCTAATTAGGTGTAGATATCAGGACCTTAAACCTTAATTATAAATTATAATAAATATTTTACTCGATATCAAAGTTAGGTAGGTTCATAATTTTTTAAGAATGCAGCCGTATCTAAAGATTTTTTCTATATATTTAGTTTGGTGTTGTTAAAATTACTTTATATTTTTTAAGAATTATTTAACTTAGCTAAGAAATAAATGGTACTTTAGATTGATTAGAATAACATAAACGGTTTTCTAAGGTAAAATGGTAAAGCCTGCACTGGTGTAGATAAGGGAGGTTTAAAAGTTTGTAAGGGTCATAACAAATGAGGTTATGAAGTAGAGTTTGTAAGTGGAAAGACTTTTTAATTGCTTTTTGTAGTACTTTATTCACAATATGATGTTTTAGAACAACGAAAATCAGTAAATGTTATTTTTTTTTACCGATTTTCGATTTTTCCATAAAAAACTAGGTTAAAACACACTTTATTTATTGCATTACGCCTCCCCCAGTAAATAAAATTATCTACGCCAGTGCTTTGAGAAAGTGGAAGTAAAGTGGTTAGTGATAAGCATAGGATGGCACAATTGTTTCCTAGTATTTTAATAACCTTAGAATTGTTACTATGTAATAAACACAGCATTTCCTAAAAGTCCTAGGACTTGAAAACACTAGGATGGTAGTTCAATATTACACCTTCGATAAGACCATAATACGGGGTCATCCCACCCAGGTCCGACGACCGCCCCCTAGGTGGTGCACTGCAGCCTGAAGGCTTATTGTACCTTGACCCCTACTCCTTCTCATTCACACACCATTCATTCCATAACTTAGATGGTTGTTGCTCGGTCCGCATCCCCAAGCAGACAACACCGTGTGCCGCCGCCCGAAACACCGCTGCCGTCGGACACCCATCTAAATTATGGGCGCGCATTTCACTGCTTAACTCCAGTGATCGACGTTTGCCGATACAACCGAAGCCGCCACAAGCGCGCCTAAAATTTATTTACATCAGAACTTTTTATTTTGACAGATATCGCAAAGCTAAGGGCGCCATTTTATAGACAAACAAAAACTTATAAAAATAAGGTACTCTTTATTAAAGTCGATAAACCTCACCGTTAAGGCACCAATAGACATCAAAGTTTTCATCAATTTCAATCAAATTACCTACATACATACAGGGTGTCCAGTAACTTAACCGACAAACTTAACCAAACGATTCTACAACAAAAAATAATAAAAAAAACTTCATATTACCATATGTCCTAAACGTCTTAGTTCTTGATGTAAATAAATTTTAAGTTTTAGGTAAAGTGCCCTCTGGCGGTATTTAAAAAAGTACTTTTGTCTTAAAATTTTAGAACCTGCAAAGCTCGAAAACGAATGACATATTGAAAAAAAAATTATTTGAAGCTCTACCCTTATTTTGTCAAGTAGAATCACCCCCTTAAGTTTTGTAATCGATTTTTGAATCACCTTGTATATTACTTTAGCAAAACCTTAATATGGGTATTAAATGAAAGGGCTTGATTGGTAAAAGCTTACTATAAAAAATTAATGTCCAAGAAGGTCGCTGCCACAAAATAAGAAATAACATTTTTTCCACAACTACATCAATATACAGAGGTTTGTATCAAATAAAATTGCTTGGTTGGTAGAATAAAGCTTACCATATAAAAAGTTAAGGTCTAAGACGGCCGCCGCCACAAGAATGGCAAATTACATATTTTTCATAACAACTTCAATTTAAAATCCTTGGTTAGTCCTGGTTAGTTATAGAAAGGCACTAAATGAACCCAATAAAAAGAGAAGTATTAACCAACGACAAAACAAAAAACTTGAAAACAAATCATGGAAAAAAAAGTTTTATGTTAAACGGTTTTATTGTACTAAAAGCTAAAAAATAATTAAGTCCTAGCCACCTGATCGCACTAATTTTTTCTTTAATCTGAGGTATTAATCAGACAAATAATAAAATTGTTGGGCACTTGACATTTCTATCCTAATATTTAATCTGGATACGCTACGCTTAACATTTTTATTATTTGTCTGATTAATACCCCAGATTAATCGGAGTATTGGTGTGATCTGGTAGCTAGGACTTACCGAATTATTTTTAGCCTTTAGTACAATAAACCCGTTAAACATATTTTTTTTAATAATTTAATTTCGATACTGCAGCCAAATAATTATGTATTTTTTGAATACCGTCGGCGTGTTTTGTCCAACGCAACGGAAAAAACTCGTCAGTAGAAAAACAATTGTTTTTCAATATGATACCCAGCTCTTATGTCAAATTAGCATGTAAAGTTGTCATTAATTTGTCAAAATATGCAAACCTTGCTCATATACTGCAATTTTAAATTTTATTAAAATATATCATACGGTTCAAAAAAAAGTATGAGGGGAGGCTTTGGGTCTTTACTGCAGATAATTTTCAAAGATTTTTAAATAAAAGCTGCAGGGGTCCGTAAAATATTTTTATTTTTATGTTTTAAACATAAAATAACTGAAAATATTAAGACCTTTTGCTTTTAATTTCTCATCCAAATTTTACAAAACTTTAAAATTAAAAGCATCTTAAAAAAGGTAATAAAGTACTTGAATGATTTTTGTTCAAATAATGAATTATTCTTTCATAAAATTCATCGAAGCAAAGGTGATTAATTTTACACCTTGTTAGACGGGACTAACGACGAACAACGTGTATTCAGAGCGATCTGGTGTAGCCTTAACGTTTACATGCGACTGATTAAATTTAATGAATAATCGCGCCAATAAATATGTAAAGTTTTACCTTGCTCTCCGTTGTCATCATTCAAATTCAAGTTTTATATAAGAGCAGGATTCCGTGTATTTTTTTATTAGCAAAACATCATTACAGCAATAAGTTAAAGTTCTAAATACTTATAACAAATTTAAACATTGTGTTGCAATATTATTATGCTACAATAATAATTTCTAATTGATTATACCTACTAGTAATACACGAGTACGAGTTTAAATATTTTTAGCCTAAACAATAAAAAAAAACATATACCACCATACATGTATTCCATTTGACGAATTATCCCAACTTACCTCAGTCGAAATGTGGATGTTTTAAGAGATACGCGATGTCAAAAACTTATTTTGAATTTAGTTTTTTATAAATAATTTTGTTAATAATAAGTGTACACTGTGTGTCACAATATTTGGCAAGGAAGGGTTTTAAAAAGTAAGAAATTAAAATCTGTTATTAATTTCGTTGTAAAATCTAGAGTGCGCCATCTGGGGTATCTTGCACAAATTAAAAACGATATGCTTTTCGGAGTCACCCTACAGGGTGGTGCGATTTCGACTGTTTTAACAGAAAACTCGTATTTCCTGACCACATAGAAAAAAAATTGACATAAGTGTCATGGGCTCGATTTTCGAAATTAAATGAATGGTGAAAACCCCATCCCGAAATTCCTATCGATATCCGAGATATAGGGCGTTTTTCATTTTTGGGCCATTTTGAAAGAAATTCGTAAGTCCGTCATTTCTGAAAACTTCCCAAAACTGTGTAAACATTCTTAAGGCACTTTTGAAGTGAATGGTATACATTAAACTACTCTGATTTTTAAAATGATTTCTAGTTTTGTTGAAAATATATAAAGCTTAGTTTTTTTTAAATATAAATCGTAGTTGGCAATGATCTCAAAAATTTGTTTGTTTTTTGCTCTATCTAATGATATATTATAATTTATACTTATTTTTGAAATTGAGTAAGATATTTCAGTTTTTTAATTTTTGCTATAGTAAGCTTTGGAAAAAAATCGGCACTTGTTCAAGTCAGGTTAATAGCATACCAGTTGTTTCATTTTTGCTAAAGTAGGCCATGCAAACATGCCAACTATCAAACACAGACTAAAAAATAATGAAATTAAATTACAAACTTTATATTTACAAACATTTTATAATAAAAAAATTGGCCTAAAAATTAAACGAGTTTAAATGAAAACCAGCACCTATAGAAAAACCTAATTTAAAGTAGACGTTTAAAGTTGGCACCTTCTTCTCTAATACATAATAAACACCTTTTATCCACTGCATTTATTAGTTTAATAGGTCTAATCGCACCAAAAGCTTGCCTAGTCGCAACTTCCAACTCTTCCCATGTTTCGATGGTTCTTCCTTTAAAAACTATATCTTTTAATCTTCGCCATAAAAAAAAATCTAATGGTGTTAAGTCGCAGGGCCTAGCAGGCCATAGTATACATCCTCTACTACCAATCCATTTATCTTGAAATTCTTTTGATAGTTGACAAGTTTGCATGGCCTACCTTAGGAAAAATGAAAAACTGGTATGCTATTTACCTGACTTTGACAAGTGCCAATTTTTTCCATGGCCTACTATGGCAAAAATTAAAAAATGAAATATCTGGCTCAGTTTCCAAGATAAGTATGAATAATAATATATCATTGGAAAGAGCAGAAAATAAGCAATTTTTTGAGATCATGGCCAACTATGATTTATATTTTAAAAAACTAAGCTTTATAAATTTTTAACGAAACTAAAAATAATTTTAAACATCTGAGTAGTCAAATGGATTCCACTCAAAAAGTGCCTAAAGAATATTTAAACCCTTTTGGGCAGTTTTCAAAAATGACGGACCTACGATTTTTATTTCAAAATGGCCAAAAAATGAAAAACGCCCTATATCTCGGATACAGATAGAGATTTCGGGATGCGGTTTTTACCATTCATCTAATTTCGAAAATCGAGCCCAAGACACCTATGTCAATTTTTTTCTATCTGGTCAGAAAAACAAGTTTCCTGTTAAAACAGCCGAAATCGCACCACCCTGTACGTAACTTTCTGATACAAATTCCTATTCTTTAGTATATTTTACATAAACAAAGGTAAACTTGGTGAAATTTGATTTAGGCAGCCGTTTTTAAGCTATCTAGATTAAACAAAAATACCTGTATGTCCAGGTAAAAACTATACAGGGTATTGTAGTCCTAATCACTAAAAGTGTGAATCCTTAGATGACTTCAAGAAGAAAATTTCAAATTAACCTATACTCTAAATGGCTTAAATGGAAACAGGATGATAGGGTTTTTATTTGTAAAATTGTGTTTCCAAAATTACCCAAAGATTCACACTTTTAAATATTAGCAACTTATTCTCAAACACCCTGTATAGCTGAGACCTGGCCATACAGGAATAGGTTTGTTTAAATCCAGATGTCTCAAAAGCGGCTGCTTGAATTACAGTTTTACCAAGTTTTTCTCTTTTTTTCATGTAAAATAGTGGGAATCTTTATCTAAGAGATTAGTACAGGGTGGCTCAGAAAAGTTTAAATTTGTGCAAGATATATCCGGTGGCGCTCTTTAAGGTTTACAGCAAAATCAATGGCAAATCTTATTGTCTTACCTCCTAAAACCCCCTTCTGCCGAAAACGGTGACAATACACTAATTATTAAAAACACTATTTAAAAAAATAATAAGTTTTTGATACCCTGTATCTCTAAAACCATTATATTATCATTTTTTTAGCACCTTTTATAGTAAATTGGTTAGGCGGCGCAGCGGTCAAACCATTTTTTAACAACAAGGAATTATTTTAAATGTGGACCGAAACAAAAATTCAATGAACCCAAATCTGGTAAATAAGGTTCCGACAAAACTAGTTCGAAGCCTTACTGATGACAACTGAAGTCGCCTGTATGCCCAGCATTATACAGGATGTCCTGCTGAGATCGATTTGTTGGCTTTGAAAAATTTTGATTTGGTAGTCACTGCGGGACTAGGACTTAATACTTTTAGTTTAAAACTAAAGAAAGAAAGCAAGCCATTTATTATTTATTTATTATTTCTGTTGAGGTAGCATCTTCTTAAGGTTGCTTGATGGTTCATCATTCAAATAATTTTCATTTGAGCCAGGATAATTGACATTTTCTTCATTTAGGTCATAGCTCAGTAAAATCTTAATATTCGTTGTAAGAAGTATGGTCACAATTAGACAGGTCCCAGTTCTCTAGGCTTTTAAAGAGGTTTTTACCATCCTCCCTAGATCTTAGATAGGTCTTACTGCCAAAAATACCTTTAAAAAAAAACTAATAATATTTTGTACGTTTAAAGACCTGATGTCTATTAGAATGCACCTAGTTTTTGCATCAAAAAACAAATAAAATTTATTCAAAACTTTTAATGTACCAGTACAGATATATTGCCATTTACTGCAAATCTAATGACAAATTAAATTTTAACTCAAAAATTTTAGCTACTTAAGACGCTTTTTATTACTTTTTAACCGACTTTAAATACTAGGAGGTTCTTAATTCGCCATGGATGTTTTTTGTGTATGTTACGCGATTACTCCGCTAATTGTGGACCTGTTTTATTTAATTTTTTTATTTAAAGGAGAGCACTTCCGCGGTGGCCCCATAAAAAAACTAAGTTAGGATCGCAAGAGACAAATTCACTGGACCTATTGTTTTCTCTCTGTCGTACGTTGTTAGTGTGACAAAGCTGTACTAGCGCCACCTATTGGTGTAACGTTAAACAGATAATACGAGCGCAGTTTACAAATTGCTATTATCTTTTAGGAAAATTTACTCTTTTCACCGAACTGAAAAAAGACTACAGTCAAAAGCACAGGGACGTGTAATTTGCTTGATTGACATGGAAGAGTTCATGGTTAGGTCTGGTTGGTTAAATCTTTTTTATTAGGAAATAAAAAAACACGAACTAATCATGACCCCCAAAATGTGACAGTTTTGCATGACCGTCTGTAACGTATCAAACCAATCAGTCATTATGCTTTTTAATGTAGTCTTTGAAAGAGGTACTGGTAGTGTTGTACCGAATTATTGGTAATATTTAATAAATTAAAAAGCAAAAACAAACATTTTTTTTATTAAATCGACGAAAAAAAATAAAATTACAAAAATAATAAAAAAATTAATTTAGGTAATAACCTATGCGCCAAAATACTAAATGTTGATAATCAAATGAGCAAAAGCTTTTTATATTACCCGACTTCATGTTTTGAATATTTTGTTTTTACCCTTTTAGTCAGTTTTATTTATTTTTATGAAGTCGGGTTAATTTTTTTAAAATAGTGTCTATTAATACTAGCTTTAAGCACCGGTAAATTTGCTTTTAATAAGCCGTCGCGATGTAGTCACATTAATAGGTATGTCCACTACGATTCTTCGATTATGAATATTTTTGGTACTGGAAAATTTGCGGATATGTAGACAAATAATGTTTTCTTGTTTATAAAGCCGCATCCAAACTTGTAACAATTCCCGGTAACGCTATACGCTGCATACCGCGCCACACAGCGCGGACATAATTCACGTCGCTATAAGGGCTTGGCGAATGATTCGCCGGTGATTCAGAGTTTGACGATTTTTTGGCATCAAAGAAGCGCGCAAACAGGTTGGTGAGTTTGGAAGGATGTTTAGCGAATTGTTGCAAGTCTGGACTCGGCTTAAAACAAACTTAAACAATTCAAACCACAGCCCTATATTATGTTTTTATTTTGAAATCAGTTAGTTTGCTGTCAAGTAAATAATTATTTTTCCGTAATCCTTAATTATGACAGTATATGTAGACACACGGCTATTTATATGTTACCAGAAAATCCGTTAAATATATGCATAGTCATAAAAATTAACAAATTGGAAGGACAAATACCGAAATATTCCAATTAACACATCATAAATTTTTAGCGGCAAAAAATTTCCTAAATTAAGGTTTAGATAAACATCACATTTTTTAATAAAAATGTCATTAATCACCAGTTATGACAAGCTATTAGCCATTGAAATTACATATGTATAAGAAGTATTACTTTCTTAGCTTTTTGTTTTTTCCGATTTATAGCTAAAGCCTTCTTTATTTATTGCTTTGAAAACAAAAGAGATAAAATTTATTACATTCCTAGTTTTACAGACAAAGAATATAATTAAGAAATAATTTTTTTTTACATAAATATAATTATTATGAAAATTATCTTTTTATACTAAAATATATTTTTTATATATTTAACCTCTGGTATTATGTTTATTTATTTATAATATTAAAACATATAAAATATTTACATTAAAATATCCAAACCCTTTTAAATGAATATATACAGCTTCTGGTAATAGAGGGTGGCCGTTCATATTTTGGCCTATTTTGAAAGCCAATACCTTTAAAACAAATAAAATTAAAATGCGGTTTTCGCCGACAGCTTAGAACTTTTTTAATGTCTTTATTATATCTTCGCCATTTTGTTGTGATATTTCATTAGCTCAAAAGCAAAATGGCATATTTTCCGATATAGAGAAACTTTTAAGCCCTGAATATTTATTTAAATTTTTAAAACTCAATCTTTGCCTTTCAGAAAAATAAAAGCGAAAACTGTCATATATATTGACCTCTAAAAATTAAATACACGGCGTATTATTTGTTAATAAAAATTTACAACATACAATATTACAAAAAAAAAACAGCTGAATTCTACATTTATTTTTAACAGAGGTCTAGCCTCACTAAAACTATTATTTTGTAGGTAACGTACTTATAGCTTTGTTAGTTTGTTTTTTTTTGTTAGCATTTGTTTTTTGCACAGATAAAATTTTCATTGTCAAAATATAAAAACTTTTAATTACAATGCAGTCAATTTTTAAAGGTTAATTATTTTGATATTTTTAAATATAATATATTGAATTTTAAGAATATAGAGAAAATGTATAGGCTGTTTTATTTAAAATAAAAAAACTTGACCCATATTAGAAAATTGGCCTTTTTTTTGTTTTAATGATATCTCAAATAATAATTAGAAGATGTGATAAAAATATTTAAAAGTTATAAGGCTCTGGCTACAATACCAAGCGGAAACGGCGATAAAAGAGTGCCAAATCTCTGTACTGGTAGTCGGTACTGGCTACGATATTTTGTGGTAATCAGCGTTTTTAAACCAGTTTACGTATATCGCTTATCCGGAAAAAAGCAACTTTTTTCGGGTGTAACTATGATTAGGTAATTATTCTACAAGGGAAAAAAGCTTTAGATTTTAGCTTGTGGTTGTGTTGTTTCACGATGCGAAGCGGAAAGAAACAATAAATTGAGTGCTAAAATCTAAAATTTTTCCCCTTTATAGTACACAATTTTTTCTGTCATAGAAAAGAACGACGACTTATTATATTAAAAACATAATATTAAAGGCAGAAAATTAATCATGAAAAATTTTAAGTTTTAAACGGGTAGACTGGTATATTTGAAACAAAAATAAATCTTTTATTACTATGGAAACCTTTAAGAAAATTACTTAGTATCTGGCAACGTAATTTTGTAATTTGACGAATTGAAATTAAAAAGTTGAAGTTAGAAGCAATCGTTTAGGAGTTGTCCGAAATATTATAAAGTGAAAAATTATCTGACTGGACTCGTAATATGAGGGAAATGTAAGTTCTGTATAATAAATTATTTTAAAATTTAATATTTACCTTTTACCTTTACTTACGCGTATGTATGTATGTCCGGGAAAAAAGTAATTTTATTAAAAGTCACATTTTAGTACTTGTTAACAGAGATACAATGTCAAATTTTTTCTCCCATCACGGGAAAAATATTTTAAAATATTAATTAGAGTAATAAAAAACATACAAATTATTCGTTTTAAACGGTAAGTGTTAAGATTTGTAAATTATAAACAAAGAACATGGATAAGTAACTTTTTGAATTTCGTAAATAGCAAATATGGATTTTTAGCCACTTTTACAACATAACTAAAATAATCCATTTTTTAAGTTGTGTCACTTTTCTTTCAGATGAGCGACATTAGAAACGCTCCGCTTATAATATTTGTTCAGTTCAAGCGGCAAGCTGCAGGGATTTTTGCCCACGTATATTGCAGCCGCCTGATTAAAAAACAAAAATTATTTTATGTTATCATACAGTTCAAAGACAGCAAATCTTTATATTAGCATAGCGCTCATACATTATCCGCTTTCCGCTCGACGCTTGCGCGGCGTCTTATCGTAACCGACCATAGATATCCTACATTTAGATCCGCAGTGGCAAAAAGCATTTTTCGGATTTCTATGACCTCGCGCAATAAACAAATGGATGGGTGGACGAACATGTGCACTTAAAAGCCGTGGCAAAATACAAACACCGGCACCTCTGTTCCCTCCGTCCGCGGTATGACCGGGACGCTCATTAGCTACCGTACTTCGAACAGAAAACCAGGACGCCGTCGACAAATTCTTTCCGATAATATGGATAGTCTGTTTGGCGCCAGGTGCGCACAAACCGGTTTTTTTGCCCATGGAATGTAATTTTTGTTTCGCGCAGGTAATAACATTGGCAATCCATCGAGATCAGTGTAGCCGAGCCCTAAGGCTAGCTGCGTTTGTTGGTTGCCTTATTTCATTTTAAATAGCGTAAAGTATTTACATGCAATTACTAATCTTAGCAATATACTAATTTAAAACTTTATTTGCATAACCCTAGAAAAAGGCAAGTTGCAAGAAAAAGATAGATAAACAGTTGTCATACGCCAACTAAGAATGGCAACGATGTATCGATTATTTTCAAATATCGATATATCGGAAATCAAATATCGATAATCTTCATCGATATTTAACTTGTCGATATATCGATATATTGATATTGTATATTTTTGGTATTTGTAGTAAATCAAAATTAAAAGACGTTTTTTTACTTAAATTTTTAAAAGTCTCAAAAATAATGTTCAATATAATACACAAAAAAAAGTATTAGGGTAATTTTTACTAATATGCCGAATGTATTTACCCACTACCTGGTAACAAAAAAATAAGTATAAAACTTATGTAATATAAGATAATCATATTGCTCCTTAATATATCAAATATCGATATTAGCCAAAACGATATTTATTGACATCGATATATCAATTTCTTTTTAAATTTGATATCTCTAACGCCAACCCATTAAAAACTGGTCCACCCGTGCTACTTGTGGTATGCAAAGCTTCCAATATAGTTGATTTGGTTTCATTTTTGCTTAAAAACACGAGTTTGGTGGAAATTATGGGTTAATATTAAATTTATAGGTAAAAGAAATATTTGTTTTGCCATTTTAATCTAATAAATTTGTGTGGCTTAATACAGGTTGTTTCAAAACTATAGGATCAAACTTCTAGGGGTTATTCAGTAGAAAACATTTGAGTATAGGGACCCATGTCTACGGTACAACGTACCTAAGACTAGTTAAAATTTAGAAAGACGATAAATTACCTAAATTTATGTATTTAAATTTGCCTTTTGTACATGATATCATTACAACAATTGTTTAAAATGTCAATGCCAACGTAAACGTATAAAAATTTTATTTGACTAATAGTTTTTTTATTTATTTATTTTGTTGTGATAATACTTAGACTATTCACAACAGACCAAACATTACTTGTTTTTTCAATGCTAAAATGCCGTTTGTTTTGTTGCCATGATTAAAATACTTAACATGAAAACACAAACGTGTGTGACAAAGAAAACAAATCAAAATAATTTGCCTTTGTTTACAAATACATTTGTGTTGGCAACACTGTAAATAATATAATGACGAAGTGCATTTCGATTGCCAGAGGTGTGCCATTCTAAGGCAATAATAAAATAAGCAAAAATAACACCAAATAAGAATGTTTTAGAAAAACTTGTAAAACTTTTCTAAATAAGATTTGGGTATGTATAATTTTACGTTTTATAACGTGGATATAAAAAATATACCTCACATTCTCAAAAAAAAACTTCATTTTGTTTATAAGAATGTGGGGTTACTGATTATTTATGACATAGACATTGATTATTGTCTTATGTATTTATTTTTTAATTAGAAACTTTTTTAAAGCCCAATTGGTCATTTAGATGACGTAAAGAAATATGAGCGAAAATTATCCCAGACATCGCCTAGCCCTTTTTATACTGATAAATCCCCTTTTGTGTGTGTTTATTTTTTTATTTTAAATAAAGGAATAAACATTTAAAAAATAAATAAAATATAGAATAAAAAATGGATATGTAGCTTAATTTAAAAGGATTGTATTACTAAAAACGTATATTCCTAATTTTTTGGACGCCATTTTATTTTGCTTGCTAGTTTATGGCTTTTTTGTGCTTGCAATGTAAAATATGATGCCCATATATTATAATTTTAAACCAAGAAATTTTAGTTAGTAACTAACTAGACATGGTAAATTCAGAATATTTTAAATAATAGATTGAAAATCATGATCTTTTTATTTCAAATTATTATGGTATTAAAAGTATTCTAATCTATTAATCATACAAAATAATATGCATTCCTTTAAAAAGACTTGATGTTTTACCAACCCTTACATTCGGTTGCGCATTCGCCATTCTACACATACTTTACTTATAAATGAACTGACTGATTATGATAATACCCGATTTGCACTAACTAGTTCGTAATTTATAAAAGCACGCTAGGCGCTCAGGTTTCGGTACGATCAAGGACCGATCAAATATCTTACATGGTATTTAAACATTATTCAAGGTAATTCTTTTAAAATGCATGTAAATTATTTGATCGGTCCGTGAGAGTACCGAGACCTAAGCGCCTTGTGTGCTTTAACCTTTAGCAAACAAGCATTCAATTTTTTTTATTATTACTGGACACAAATATTCTTTACTTTCATTCATGCTCACCAAATTTGCCATTTTAGATTTAGGGTAATATTTGTGATATGCACTTTGTTTTTGACTGAATTTAAGCATTTACAAAACAACACAAAGGTTATTTCGAGTAGACTAAAAACCAGTTACAAAGGTGCCACAAGCGTCACACAAATAAAGACGGCAATCAACTATCGCTGTCTAAACGCGTCGTTTACAACGTGTGCGAGCAACAAAAAGGAGAATAGTTGAAACTGAGACAGAACTGGTGACGCCGTGGCATCTTCTCAACTGTCAAGAACTTTACAATATAGCGATAAGCGAAAAATACCACTTTTAATACTAGTATATTTTTTTTTGTTTAGACGTTTCATTATTTAAAAAAATTTTGTTTAATTTTAAGAGCTCTGGATTTAAGGTAGGAAAAACTTGATTTTCTTAAATTTAGGACCAAGACCAAAATAAGAAAGATAAGTAATTTTAAAATGTCTCTTATTGGCAATTTTTCATTTATTGCAAAAAGTAAAAAAACAACTTGTTATTGAAATAATATTATTTTTAACAAAAAAGTAACGATAATTATTTCATGAAGAGGTTTTTGGTAAATAAATAACACATAAATATAAATATACTTTTATTTGCTTTTCACTAAACATAAGAAATACACGAATATATACATGTTTTGTCACTTCAAAAGGTTCATAGACAACTAAAGCAAGAACAATGTGGGACAGATTCATTACCATGTTTATATGCCGGCATTCTTTGTCTAATGTCTTCCTGTTAGTGTACTACACGCCTTAGACCGTCTTCTTTTATGTATTGCCTATTGAATTGGCTAAACGTGTATAAAAAATTTTAATATTTATATTGTCAAATAAATATAAACCCTACAGTAAAAACTACATACTAAACATGTATAAAAACACAATCAAAATACCAAAAAAATCAACAGAATCTCCTATTTATATAGCATCCACTATATTAATATTTTTTCCACTAGCAACATTTATTTCATCAATAATTTAGTATATTTTGGTGAGTGTGCGTGTGTATGTATGTAAATCAGGAATTAAAAAGATAGAATGAGGATATTTTAAATAACCTGCTTAAAGGCAGTTTTACAAATAATAGTACATCATTTAATTTAAGATTTATTCTCATAAAAGAAAATGGCACTAATATCATAATTAGTCATTTGTAAATAAGTTAACTATATGAAATAATTTAAAACATATTATTATGTATCTCATAAAGAAATAAATACTAACAGACTACGCCAACAACGATGCGACGCCAATGAATTGCAAAACAAACATATGTTTACTTACTTGTGAAATGACACATCACATTGGGGTTTAAAAAGTCTATTTTTTGCATACTTGGCATTCACGAACCACATTGTCGGTAATATTGTCCAATAATTTACACAAAAACACTATAAGACACATGAAAAACTGAGAAAATCACCAAAACAACCATTTATCACAAGGCAACGCTGCAATTAATGGCGCATGAGAAGTGATAAAAATGCTACGAGACTAGCCAATTCGAGCCCGCTTGGAGGCTATAGCCCGTAGCAACGTTGTCGGGTTGTTTAGTCAATTTTCCGGGATTTAAAACAAAAAGAAAAACCTGTAAATAATCAAATTTAATGATAATTTAATATGAACATAATAATAGAATTCTGATATCAAAATCACCTTAAAGTTAAAACGATATTCTTATACAGTATTACCAGTAAAAATTGTATTAACAAATAAACGCAAGCATGGCAAAAGCCAAGACTTTTAATATAAAATAGCAAAAGTGGCACTAGCGCTTGCCCTATGACTTAAGCAAAATTATCTTGAAAGCAAATAGTCCAGTCAAATCGGAGAAATTTTTAATGTCTGAACAAGTTTCGTCTCCTGTAAAGGATAAAAGGTCATTGTGATGATATCATGTAAAAAGGCAAAATTTATTACATTAAATTCTATTTAGGCAATTCATCGTCTTTCTAAATTTAAACGCGTCTTAGGGCTGTAGTGCCGTAGTGACACTTTTCTGGGCATGGGTTCCTATACTTAAATGTGTTCTACTGTTGCACTGAATAACCCCTAGAAGATAGATAGATTAATAGGTCTGGCTGTCAACTTAGCTTGACGTAGAATTCCAAAACCATGGTTTAAAGTGTGCAACTTTTTGAATTAGAGATTCATTTTCTCTCTTTTTTATTTTTCAGTAATGTTCTCTCTGGATCTGGCAAAAAATGGTTATACCAGATTGGTCGTTTTTACCTCTGAATGCTTTGATATGCACTTGCAAGTTATCGTCGTTGTTAAACTGTGAATATTTTCTATCTTATAAAGCCAGACTTTGAGAAGATCAGTAAAATATGCTGGCAACATAAAGATCTAACAAAGAATAAAATCAAAAGTAATAAAAATAATATATACTCAGTTTAAATAATTTTACCTAAAATAATATTAACTATTTTTTACATCCTTTGTTTTATTAAGGTTCTTTTATCAACGATATAGATCAAAGGAGATAAAACACAAGCGTTACCCTTAAATACACAAATTATCTTTTGACGTATCACGCCCTAAAAAGGCATTAATGTTTATTTTAAATTATGGGTAACATATACATGCCAATAAGTATTTATTAAATACGCGTGACGAAAACGAATATTGCGATAAGTGTTACATATACAATGTATGGCAAGTACCGATTTTAGCATAAAAATTGCAAATTGCACTACTACTCTTATGATCTACATTTTGCAACCAGGTTCTTTTAATGCAAATCAATGTAAATTAAAGAAGATAAGACGCAAGAGCAATTCTTGAATGTACAAATATTGAATTATAATCGGTACCTTTGAAAGCGGTTTTGTCCTGACTACAGTCATTTTACTACCGATATTTTGCATAATTTTATAAATGTATAGGCACAAGGTGTTTGGTATCTCAAATATCCTTAGCCCTAAGGGATATTGTATGTAATAAGGATTACAGGAACAAAAAGATCAAGGTAATACTAAAAATGTTAACTTTTATGAGAAATATTCGGCCACTCTTTTTAAGACCGTTAATTTTATGTATTACAGTAATTTACACTTATTTTTGCTACATACAATAAATGAATAACTTTTTATTAAATAAACCAAAAAAAAACCATATACAAGGCTAGTAAAAAGTATCTTAAATCTACACAGTATGTCCACACATGGACCAAAAATTTAAATGATTAAGAAAGTCATGTACCTATAGCAACTGCTTTTGTTCCTTAAAAAACAAGATTTTAGTTTAGCAATTTGTTCTGTTTTGTCGTTGTATTACATCAGTTTTCTACTGGGGCTTCAAATACTAGAAATAATGCCTCTATTTTTAAGAGAGTAGCAAAATGTCAAATAAAAAGTTTATAGAATTAAATAACTAATATCTAAAATTTAACCTATAATAAACTTTTTTGGTTTATTATTGACTTTTCTTTTTAATTCATTTTTACCACCTTTTTAATCAAATACTGTTGCCACATTTTGCAGTTTTGTGCTACAAATAGGTTTTTTTTTACAGTAGATTGGACGGCTTAAATAATTTTAGTTTATAAATTTCCAAAAAATCAAAAAATAAGTAATATACATATAAGGTCTCTTATTTAAAATAAGGAAGTTGACATTAACTTCCGGAATTAATAGAAGTGGTAGAATAGTCAAAATATTTTAGTCGCATGTCTCCCATTGACTTTATACTGTTCCCAAATTTTTAAAAAATTTTTAAACCTTCTAAAAAAATTGATTGCAGCTGTTTCCCGTGGGACACCCTGTATTTTATTATTTTTAACTCTAAATCCGTTCTTTACAAGATTATCAGGCACAAATAATAAGTGTTGAATTCAGACATTAATTGGGGGGAGATTTATTGTTACTAAGCGGCTCCTTATTTTAGCCAAAATATTAGTTTATTTAAAGCTATATTTGCTACGTGCGTAAGAAAAACACAAAAACAAAATTTTATTATATATTTTTTTAAATTTTAACACAACGCTATCTAGTGGCCTACTTGTACTTATTTCTATTGTTGATAAATGTACAATTTGTGGCATTTTACAGGTTTATAGCAGAATAAAGAAGTTTTTGTGTTGGAGAAATATTAGTGTCTGCGGAATACGTTTTTTCCACCTCTTAAGTTGGTTTGGCCGGAGCAGAGACAACAATGAGACGAGCAACTAAATGTAAATAAATTATTCGAAAGAGGGATAGCTTCAGGGCCTTCCTTGTCTGTCTTCAAAAAGGTAAACGCAGATGGCGCGTGAATCGACTTTATTGTTTGCCCGCCAAATTCAAATTATATAGCTGTGCCATTTGCCCTTAAAATTAGGTACTTGTTTTTGTTGCCTATTATAATAAAATATTGGGGTTTAGTTCAATAATTACACACATCCAATTACCAAAAGAAATGTCATTTATTTGGTTTTCATGAAGATTTTTTCTTACAGATAACCATGTCAATATAACCTTAAATTATCTCTTGAAAAGCACAAATTTAATATATACACTGTGATCACTAATAAAAGTCAATATTCAAAGTCCAATTAAAGGTAAAAAATCACGATACACAATAAATCAGAAAAAATATAAACAAACTGTCCAAATAAATCGGCCATTAAAAAATATCAAACACAAATATCGAATAACATTTCGTCGTGACTGACTGCGGCAGCGTTGTCAAGTTAAAAATATTCGATTCTTGGTATATAGTATAACCAGGTTCTAGCCAAAGAAAGACACTAAAGTTTACATGCATAAATTGTAAGCAACTTGGCAACCATGAAAAGGCGATGATTGCACCCTCTGCAATTACCTCCCATGATAAATAACAGAGACATGGTTTTGGGAACTTGCGTTAAACCAGAGAGAGATAAAACGTAATGGACAAATTTCCAGGGCCAGTAACGCATCTCATTTTGGCTCTGGCCGAAGCAAAATTTTCTTTTAAGCATAAAGTGCATGATAATCGTTCATTGCGACTCGCCAATATTTGGTTCAATATTTTTGTAGTAGTTCGGAAGTGACACTTTTAGAACTAAAACGCGTGCGGAAAAGTGAACTTTTTGCACGCGAGTAGGAAAGTTTCTTACCCTCAATAATTTTTAAGAGCATACGAAAAAACCAACCGTCATACTTCTTTTTCCTTTTTCTTTATTTATTTAACAGATGTTGGTTAAATAAATATTCTAATAATACTTTTTTATGAATTAATAGCCAATTTTTCCCGCGGAGAATATTTACCCCGGACCACCCCTGAATTTAACGCTGAATGTTAATTATTACCTACTAACTTTTCTTAACTGGTAATTTACCAAAATATATCGTTATACCTACACAATTTCTATGTAAATAAACCGCAATAACAATACCAGTTTATTTAACGCATTGCTAGTTTATTTACTTTTAACTTCACATATAATAACTTGTTACCATATATTCATTTATATTTTACGTATAAACTAACAAAAAGTTTCATTATCAAGATCAAATTTGGGCAGGTCCATTAATAAATACAATGAAACACATATTATCTTTAAAGTTATGAATAATTTTGCATTTTTAGTGGTATTTTTACGGAATAGTAAGCTGATGCTTCGTTCTTAATTACTTATGTCTAGTTATGATTTCGACGGAAACATGAGAACTTTGGGGGTCCACTTCCGTTTTAACCCGAATTCGGAGAGCTACCGTATATTTTTTTTCTTTTTATATACGGGGTGTTACAGAACAGAATGTTGTTTAAAAAATGTAAGGGCATAGTTTACATCAAAAATAAAAAAAAAAAAACTTTATATACACAGGGGCCGAAAATGCATTGTTTCCCAGATACAGCTAATTATTTAAAACTAAAAGAAGCAACAACAAAAGAAAAGAAAGTAAAGAAGTTAAAGTGTTTACACTGTATCAACAAATAGAGAAGCCAATGGCGGATTCAAAAAATACAGAGAAATAGTCCGGGTCCGGTCAGCGCCAAAACCAAAAATATCGTTTGGTATTAATTTCTGTCCAGGCACTGGCGGGCACCATTCGGGACACGTCTTTGTATAAATATCTTCATATAAAATATACATAGTTCTTTTTTTGTCCGACACTGACATAACACGGATCAGACACGGAAATGTATAAAACGACCTTTATCCGATTTTAATGCAATTCGACAGTGTTTTTGTGGATTTCAAAGGTTTAAAAAGATCATATTTAAATAAATTTACTTAATGCAGTGGCGCCTTAAGAAGTACCCAAACGAATTATTTACTGATTTAAGAATGCACGCCACTGAAGTTTGTAAAAGTTATTGTTTGGATTTATCAAAAAAAAAAAAAAAAAAATTGAGCACTTAAACTTTTCCTGTATTTTGTCTAATTTTGAAGAGCAAGAAAACCGCTCTTTTAAAAACCATTCTTTGCCTTATGCTATTTTCTTCCTTTAAACATTTTTTAAAAAAAAAGGGAGGGGGTATAAAACCCCCAACCCCCCTTATATACGCCCATGTCTCATACCATCTACTGTCGGTCTACTGCGGTCTTTTCGCTTTGGTATTAAATATCCCTCAAATATTCTTAGCAATTTATCGCGTCGATCTGGGGGATCCTTTACTTGAAATTCGGCATGCCTATTCTTTAAAAATCTCTGTATTGCGTAAAGCAGCAAAAGTAAAAAAATAAATTTGTTATATTTTTTGAAAAATTTATGAAGCTAGTGAAAAAATCGACCTTTATTTTTGAGTAGTCGCCATTTTAGGAATAAACTATTTTTTTTTGCTGTTTTGTTGGTTCACGCGATAACGACCTTCGTATTATTCAAGAATCTGTTGATTTTTTATTTTTTAAATCACCAAGAGGGTTGAAATCATAGCGACGACAACATGGCATTTTTTCTTCTTTCCCTTTGAGGACGCCAAACTTTAGAAATATTTTTTTAATAATTTTGTGTTTTCTTTATACAGGGTGTCTCTAAAAGGTCTGTACAAAATGCTACTGCAAATTCCTTAGATCAAAATAATATAACGATCTTACCCAATTTATCTGAGTCGAAAAGTTGATCGTTTGTAAGATACGCGGTGTTTATTACAATTTACCTCGCTTAAGGCAACCACGGTACGTTAGTACTTTAAAATTTAAGATTCATAAATTATTATAATTAATACCTTTTTAAAGTAAACACTCTTTTAATAATAAATCCCTTATATTTCTTTTAACTTGTTTTAACTAGTCTCAACATCTATTGTTGTACTTTTTGTGTGTTTACAAATTAATCTACTACTTTATTAACTTTATTAGTTTAGAAAAAGTTTTCTTTTCTCCGTAGAGATTTATTGTTTTATTATTAATTTATTCCTTTTATCAACTCTATTAGTTAAGACAGAGATTTATTTGCCTTGTTAAAGTATATTGTCTTTTTATTTAGTTTTCTTGGGTTTAAGGCAAAAAAAAATCTAATTAAAATAAAATGTATTTAACATTTTGGCTATCTGTTTCTTTAGAAAGGTGTAAGAGGCAAAATTTTCATAAAAAAATCGGAATTACAATGTTAAAATTTAACACAAAGACACATTTTTAGACGATGACGAAAACGCATATTATTTTACACATAGTAATACATAGCGACATAGACACAGAAGCCGTTGCGGCTATTATTTTTATTACTTTATTAGTAAGGTACCTACCAATTTTATTAGAAACTTTTTACCTTTCAATACACTCATATTATTGTCATCTTTTCTATGGTCACAATTCAACTAGCTACTTTATTTATTGCCCACGGCTTCACAAGCGGGTAATTTTATCTAACCAGATTAGAATTTTTACCAGAACTAACCAAAACTAACCAAAATAAGTCCCTTTTTCCTATACCTACCAGCCAATTCAAGAGCAAAAAATGTGTTTATTTACGACTTCACATAGAAATTTAACCAGAAGCAGAACTAATCAAAACTAACCAAATCCTATTAAAATGTAAACCTTCCTCTTGAATTACTCTATCTATTAAAAAAAAGACGGCACCAAAATCCGTTGAGTAGTTTTAAAAATCTAAAGGTCAAAGTACACTAGGCGCTCAGGTCTCGGTACGCTCACGGATCGATAAAATATTTTACATGCTTTTTAAATAAATGACCTTGAATGGCATTTAAATAGCATATTAGATATTTGTTTGCTCGCTCCGTGAGCGAACCGAGACCTGAGCGCCTAGTGTACTTTGTTCATAAGCATGCATACATACATATTACATACGTATTACAGACAGACGCGAAAAGCGACTTTGCTTTATACTATGTAGTGATTATATTATAAAGTATTTTTTAATCACTAAATATATCCTATTCGTAACAAAAGGTTTGCCAAGTCTTTATAGTTTTTGAAGACTGGTATCCAGTTTATAAATTGTTGTGTTTCCAATATATTTTAATTTTTAGGCATCGATTTCTAACACTACATGTGCAATAAACTAGCAAAGCATTTTTTTAATAAAATATAGTATAGGTATCACCACTATTACTACCAAATTTTTGTCAGCAATGTAAAAAATAAATGGTTATATGGAAGCGTTCCTTACTTTTTGGTCTTATTATTTAATAAATGTGAATTATGAATGAAAACCCTAAGCTTCTTTTAAATAATAATTTGTTTAGACAATGGATAATAATTTTTGGAATGTTGCAGTGTTCTTGTTTAAAACCTACAATTTACAATATTTAACAAAGTAAATAAAAATAATTTGTAATTTTAATTCTCTTCCCACATATATTTCTAGACTCTTACTTTATTATGATTATTATTATTATTTTAAGTTAAATAATGAATATGTTTAAAAAAAATATATTCTTAATAAACGGTGCAATAAGCCATATTGTTATGCTATAAAGTATAAAAGAAAAAAGATAAAACGGTAGGTAAGAGAAATAAATATTTGTTTAAATATAAATGAAACCCAATTAAAGTTGTGTTTCTTGTGGTAGTGGCAAAATTATTTTGTGGAAAAATTCTAGTTTAGTTTTCTTATCTACTTTTTGAAAGGTTAAATATGTTAAAGATTTGGATCAACCTAAGGTTTGGACAAAGTGAAAATAAAAATATGTAATTAATTATTGGAAAACCCTTTTTGCTACATTTATATGTTTTCTTTTAGTTTTAAAGCACCTTATAAAAATAAAACGATGTTACAAAATAATAATTTAAATAAGGCTCTCCGCACATGGGTCGGTAAAACAGGGACGCGACCGCGATTTTTACAGCTTTCGACAGCACGTATGCATATCTCAGCAATCCGTCTTCTTTAGTAAACAAATGCAATACAGAACCATTTTGTATTTAGTTTACAGTGTGTAATTTATGTTGTATTTGTGTCTGATTGATTAACTGGAAAATAAGTGTTAAGTTAAAAAATTTTGGACCAAATATGGATTTATTTATTATTAGATTTGTGGAGGAAGTTAAAAAACGTCCTGTACTTTATAGTTGTATTTAAAAGAATATTTGCGAAATGATTAGACAGAAAAAGCTTGAAATAATCTAGCAAAACAAGTTTACCTGTCAGGTATAAATGTATTGAATTTTATTAGCTGTAATATAATGTTCGGCAAGATTCAGGCATTTCTGTACTTGTCCTGGAGTGCTCTATTATGGCACTTTTTACCCGGTGGGGTAATCCAAAGGGGTAGTTTTTGCCCCGTTGCGGTCGGGTTCGGGAAACGTCGGCGCTTTTCAACTAACATATAATTTCATTGGCTAAGAATATAGTAAAATTCACCAATAAACGTATGCTTGTCTCTTTACGGTTGTCGCCAATTCAAACACGAATATACGCGTATATACTAACGAAAACTTGTTGAATCTAGGTCTCGTCTATTTTACCGACCCGTGTGCGGAGTGCCTAACCAAACCTTACATATTATGTATTTAAATTTTGTCTACTTTTTTAAATCCCTATTTAACAAGCTTTGATTTAAAAGTTTCTTTTAGCTCTATTTTCCTTACGTTAAGTCTATTTTAAGTCCATCCTAAAGATTACTAGGGATTGTCTTTGAAAATAAGCATAAATAATAAAATTTGGTAAATTTATTTTTACTAAAAGCCAGCAAAAAAGTGTGCGAATGGCAATGGTGCTAAATAAGTTTTAAAATGTTTTAAAATAAATGCGAAACTTTTTGTTACATATTTTTTTAAAAGAGGAAATTTTGTTGTATAAATGTTAGGTCAAATGTCAATCTTTAGGGAGATATTGCTATACAGAGATGGTAGAAAAATAATAGTATCTGGGCAAGTAATGAAATGGACTCCATTATAAAAACCCTTATAAAACCTTTTTAGGGGGTTTCTTTTGACGAGTCTACCACGAATATTCATACCGCGATATATGGAGACGGCGCTTTAACCCAGCCCGTTAATGTCAAATGTTTCAAGTGTCGGACTGGGAGAACGCGTCACTTTTTTATCGAATAGGTTAACCACTATGTTTTATTTGCAATTTTTAAACATTGTACCAAAAATGGCAACAGTTACAGTAATGAAACCATAAGGCTCAAACACATGATTCGGATATCGGAATAGGCGGGTTTCTTGCCTGTTACCCTTACAATTTTTGGCACAATGTTTTAAAATTGCATATTAAATGTTGTGGTAAACTGGTTCTACAAAAAAAGTGATGCGTTCGCTTTTTCGTCAATCGAAACATTTGACATTGACAGGCTTGGTTAAAGCGCCGCTTTCATATAATATGACGGAATCAATATTCGTGGTAGACTCGTCAAATAAAATCCCCTTAAAATGGTTTCATAAGAGTTCTTATCATAATTTCATAACTGACCCAGGCACTATAATCTATGCGAATACTTAAAACAATAGTTTTGCTAAATTTAAAAGAGAAAAATGGCAAATGATGTCTACTTTTAAAATAAAAATAAAACTTTTAAAAAACTAAAGTAAATAATTAGTATATATAGATAATAAAATTGGTAACCCCTAATTACGATTTATAAGTTATAATAGTAATACACATTTTAAAAGAGTTTTCTTATTTGACCATTTCCTGTGTTATAAGTTAATTTGGAGCAATCGAAAACCGTAAAAATACATTACCACAATACAAATGTGTCTCTATCTTTACTTGACGGATATGGGTACCATCTACTTCTTCGGCGACTACCGTCCTCTTTTCACCAGAGATCGTGGGAACAGCAAGATAAGCGACACAAAAGTTAACGAAATAAAAAAATAATATATGGGTTTAATTTTTGGTATTAAAGAATTCTCTTTTAAATTTATTTTAATAACTTAGAGCTATACAGGGTATTAATTAAAAACTTACCACTTAAGTTAAAAAGAAACAGTTAAAAAAACGTCAAAGCACGTCCAAATTTTTATTGAGGGGAAACATTTTGTACAAGGAAATGGTCGGAGCTCCTTCAACCTCTTAACCACCAGGGCCATCACCGCAAAATTCTGAAATGAGAAGGGAGATCGAGTGATATATAATTTTTAAGCTCCTGACGAGTACTTTATAACCCTAAAATAAAGAGTCTATACCTTTACCTACTACAAAGTAACGGTACTTTAAATATTACCTAATTACCTAAATTATATACTAGCCATATTTCCGAAACTAATAGAGTTAGATACAACTTAATGTGGTATTTTCTTAAAGCTCTTTAAAAAATCTTTTAAATGGTGATATATTACACAGGGTGCTTCAACAAAAGAATATCACCTTTTTATTCTACTTTGTATATTATCACCAGTATTCCAATTTAAAAAATCTTTAAAAAGCTTTAGGAAAATACCACATCAAGTATATCTAAGTTTAGTACTTTCGGAAATATTGCCATCCAAATAAGGTATTCAGGTAATATTTAAAGTACCACTATTTTGTAGTAGATGAAGGTATTAACTTTATATTCTAGGGTACTCGTCAGAAGGTTTAAAATGATATATCACTTGACCTCACTTCTCATTTCAGAATTTTGGGTGGTGGCTCTGGTGGTTGAGGGATTGAAGGAGCGCCGACCAATCTTTGTAAAAATTGTTTCCCTTAATAAATATCTTGCAAGTTTTGCCGATTTTCTCAAATCTCTCTCTTTTCGCTGATAACGTGAGTGGTAAATTTTTAAACGCACACCCTATATAATAAAAATAAACTGCTTATTTTACATAATAAGAAAGTTAAATATACCGTGTGGTCCAATAATGTGCAACAAACGACAAATTTTTACTTTAGTCGATATTAACACCATTTTGTTTTGTTGTAATTCAAAAAATATACAGGATAACTAAAAGAAATAGCTTTTAAGTAAAATAAAGTTCTGCATGGTACATATTTCTATTTTTCTGATTTTTAAAGGATTTTTAAAATTTTCTTCTTTATTAAATATATTATGTAAATTAAAGTACGACAAAGAAGTTGCCTAATAAATATTGTTGAAGTAATGTATATTTAAAAAATAATCAAAAATTCTTATACCCCCGTATAATGTTGCCTGTCTTGTCGGCATCAGCTTGTGCGGACCACCGATCCGATAATCTTTTTAATATTGAAATATTGGACCCAGCATCTTGTGGTGCTTTTATAAGAAGACTCCATCGATTGGTTGTATTTCCCGCTCGTCTTGCTGGCATTATCATCACTTTGACCTTGTCATTTTTGATGTTGATACCTTTCTTATTAAAAAACGTGATAAACTTTGAGCAAGCTGTTCGGCAGTATGACCTTCCATGTACAAGAATCTTACAAACCTTTCGACTGATCCAGATGCCAAGACAGTGCACTATCAGAGCCAGTTGGTCAACATGCTATACAGGGTGATTCAATAATCGATCACGAAACTTAAGGGGTAATTCTACTTGACAAAATACGAACCATCAGCGTAGATTTTTACTAAATGTGTGGGCAGGGATAATAGGAGATTGCCTTATTGGTCCTTATTTCTTTTTTTGGCAAAATTCGAAAAGTAATTTCTGTGTCATGCTGTTTTCCAATAATGCTCAAGGGAAAATATAAATCCAGTGCTTTAACTGGGTTAGTAAAAAGTATGGCAACTCTTAAATATCTTTAAAACCGCTTAAGCTACATTCACCAAATTTGATATGTGAAAGGTATCGGGCATGAAACATAGAATAGTGATATCGGCGCCGTTGCCAGATTTTCCCGTTTTGTACTACACGTACGTTTTCCGTTTTTAAAGTTGAATATCCAATTTATTTTCATTGCAAAAAATTACGCAGGCTAAATTAAGTCTACTAATTTTTAAAATTCTATTATTACTAGCTGCTAACATATGACAACACCACATTTTAGGTAAAAAGTTTAGACCTGTTCAAATACATATCTCTAAACCCTTTTAAGCTGCATTTACAAATGTTGGCATTTAAGGGTTTCTGGGCAGGAAGAATTGAACAGTGATACTGTCGTTGTTGCCCAATTTTCCAGTTTTGGGCTACATGTTATATTTTTGGTATTTTAAACAAAATGCCCAATTTATTTTAATTGCAATAAAAGGAGCGTACCAACTTTAGTAAGATTTTCTATTTTCAAATTTAATCCTTACTAGTTACCAAGATATGACAACACCGCAATTCTATTAAAATTTGGCTACAATGCTGATATAACTCATCAATAAGGCAGTTTTTAAAGATATTTAGGACTTAAATTACTTTTTGCGGAAACTGTAGTGTATCATATCTCAACAACCAATAGTAAAAATTAAGAAACTTACTAAATTTGATCGGTCCAATTTAGTGCAATAAAAATAAATTAAAATTCTATTAAAAAGAGTGAAATAAAAACGTGTAGCACAAAACTGGAAAATATAACAACAGTGCCGATATCACTGTTTAATTCCACATGTCTAAAACCTCTTAGATATCAAATTAGGTAAATGAAGCTTAAGCAGTTTTAAAGATATTTAAAAATAACGGTACTTTTAACTAACCCAGTATGTGGGCTCTGGGTAAGGAAAATAAACTTTTTAGTGAGGAGCGCTCGATCTCATTTAACCCTATGTTCACTCAATTTTGTGACGTAATCTTTTCTCGTAATTCTTTGTTTACAATCGTACTGGAAGCTTTTTTCGTGGTTTTGGTATTTTTTTGCTTTTTAGTCATTGGACTTTTATATATGTTTAGTTTTTACTTTTTATAGATAAATTAAGTAGTTATTAGTACTGCAGTTACAGATAATTTTTAAAACATGTAAACGGGGGTCTCTGACCTTTGGATACCTTTTAAAGAAAATTTACGTTTAAATCGTTATTAAGGGTAAGATACTACTTTTTAATGATTTTTAAGTGATTTTACTTTATTTTATGCAAGTATTTTGTCAGATAAAATAAATAATATGGCAAAAAGGTAACGTCACAAACATAACCTATATTTTCGGACAAATATAAAAATCGAGCGCTCCTTATTAAAAAGTTTATCTTTCTTGGGCTCTGGGCACATACTAGTTGCGCTAATCCAGAGTATGATACATAAATCTGTGATTTTTGCAAATAATTTGTGTTGCTTTTTATGTTATACCAAAGTTTCCAAAGATTTTCTTGCTGATAGGAAAATTTAATTTTTAATGGTGTTTATAGTATTTCATATTTTTGGGATATCAATTTTATATTAAGGTACCCTCTTCTACAGGGTGTTTCACAACGTATGCGACAAACTTCAAAGGGTAATCCTACAATAAAAAATAGGAAAAATCTTCCTATGAAAAATGTCCTAAACGTCTTAGTTCTTGAACTACAGGGTGTTAAACTTTTAAAAAATGTGATTTTTATAATAACTTTTATACCAATTTAGATATTTTAAAGAAATTTAGGGTACGCCTTCTATGCACCAGAAGACATTCTTTGGCATACAAAAAAAAATTGTCGGGGTCATTCATAAGGCGTTTATGGTAAAAATGGTACGTTACTGCATTTAAAAAAATATATTTTCTAAAATTCCCATTAAGTCTGATACAAATTTGATCTTTTGACATTCTTTTATTTGATGCACGGTTTTCGGGTAAATAAATAAAAACCATTACTCGGCACGGTCATTTTGAATGGATAATATCAAATTCTATAGTGAAAAATCACCTTCGATAATATTTATTCTTTAATTAGATAGGGATTTGACTATGCGGAAAAATGGTTTTTATTTATTTACGCGAAAACCGTGCATCAAATAAAAAAAGTCAAGAGGTCAAATTTGTGTCAAAATAAATGGGAATTTTAAAAAATATTTTTATTTTAGAAAAATGCAGTGACGTACCATTTTTTCTTAAAAAATATTTACTTTAATACCCTCATAAACGACACTGGTAATTCTTTTTTCTTGTATGCCAAAAAATGTCTTTTAATGCATAGGAGGTATCCCTCAGTTTTTTAATTTAAATCGGTATAAAAGTCATTAAAAAAAAAACGATATTTTTAAAATTTCAAAACATCCTGTATTTCAAAAACTAAGACGTTTTGGACATATTTCATATGATTTTTTTTCATAGTTTTGATTGTAAAATTAGTCTTAAAAGATTGTCGGATCAATTGTGAAACACACTGTATATTTGATTTTTTTACTTAAAAGTAAATAATATAACTAAAAAAAACAATACAAAATTAAGCACAAATATATGATTTTTAACAATAACAATAAAAAGCTTTTTATTAATAATGTTAATGCAAATTGTGTAAACAGCAAAATTTAATTTTTCATATTTGGTCACTTTTCTTCAGCTAATGAACTACTTAAAAAGACGCTTATCTTGAAAAAAATGTATTGGATGCAAAAGTAAGTTTCCCACACCTTCTTAAGATTTTTACTACTCGATCCACTGTAAAATAAGTAACAAAGAAATATAAAGACATTTATTAAAGATATCCCTTTAATGTTCAAAAAAATGTTTCTTGTATTAAGTCCGTAATCGGCAATTACAAAGATTTATATATTTATTAATGTCGGCCTCTTTCAAAGACCTTGCAAGGCTGTTATGACCATTAAGCATTTCTCGGTTATTATTACTATACCTAGTTTTAAAAGAACCAGTTTTTCCATAAATTATAGATACATTTTTTTAAATTGCATTTTATGCATTTTACACGTATTTTTATTATTTTTTTAATCAAACAAGTATACACAATTAGATATTCGCTTCTCTCATGTACCCATTTTCCCGCCAAGTAGTTGTAGCGCCGGTATCAGTATATTTAAGAATTATTTTAAAAAATTTAACAATAATTTTTTTTCTTGTCCCTAAAAAAGCAAAATAAATTTTAACTTAAATAGGCTGTTATAAATTAGTTTATCTTGTAAAGCCAGAAACCTCCTACCTTATTTTCCATGCCAATACAAAATAAGCTTAATGAAGTCACTTATAGACATTGTGTGGAACGGAGACAGTCTAACGCGAATGCCGGCATGTAAACATTTCGGATTAGGTGATTAATAGTACTTGTTTTGTTATTGCATTCCTGGCCGATATATGTATATATAAAAATAGCCTCATATTTCAAAAGTAATTAGTACAACTCGTTAATTAAAAAGTTATTTACATTTTTTGTCTATAGTAAGTATAAATACTACCTGAAGCCCATTCATAAATATCCCCCTAATTTTTTTCTGTTTTATCCTACAAAATTAACAAAAATGTCAGTTATTGGAGTTAATTCTGTAGTTTTTAAATCAATTATCAAATTTTTATTATCTCTTAAGATATACAGGGTAGGACAAAAGAAATGATATTTTTAAATGCAACACCCTGTATATTATATCACCATTATAAAGAAGAAAGTGGATTGGAAAAAAGCAGCTGAGGTGGTAAGCTACAATTCCATCAGATGGGCTTTAGGCGAATTCCAGCCGTTCAAATCGCCAGGCCTGGATGGAATCTTTCCAGTGTTGTTGCAAAAAGGGCAGGACATCCTAATGCCACACTTATGCACAATCTTCAGAGCATGTGTAGCTTGGGGCTATATAACCAAATTATGGCAGAAGGCAAGGGTGATCTACCTACCCAAGGTAGGCAAATCCCTAGAAAGGACGCCTAAGTCATACAGACCAATCAGTCTATCCTCATTCTTGCTGAAAGCATTGGAAAAAATAGTGGATAGATACATCAGAGGAAGCACCCTTCATAGGAATCCTCTGAACAAGCGCCAATACGCATACCAACCAGGAATGTCTGTGGATCTAGCACTAGACGATCTAAACAGACTCCTGGCAAAGTCGATTGAAGACAAAGAGGTGGCGTTGGCAACATTTTTGAATATAGAAGGCGCATTCAACAACGTACCAACTTTCTCACTAATGAACGCGCTAAGGAATAAAGGAATCCCCGACACGATCTGCAACTGGATCGAAGCCAGCCTGAGAAACAGGGTCATAAGATCCACCTTAGGCACAGTAACAATGGAGGCTAAAGTGGGGAGGGGCTGTCCACAAGGAGGCGTTCTATCGCCATTATATTGGGCAGTCCTGGTAGATGAACTTCTCGACAAATTGACTGGTGAAAGGTACAACTGCCTGGTTTATGCTGATGACCTCGTCATTGTAGTCAATGGTGGTCACCTAGAGCACATATCAGGCAGAATGCAGAACGCCGTAGACATCGTTGACAAATGGTGCAAACAGGAGGGACTCTCAGTCAACCCTCATAAAACAATAACCGTCCCTTTCACAAAAAGAAGAGCGCTTGAAGGACTAAGACCTTCCATGCTCAACGGAGTGGAAATCCCCTTTTCAAAAGAGGTTAAATATCTAGGAGTCATCTTTGACCAAAAACTAACCTGGGGACCACACCTAAGCAAAGTCACTCAGAAGGCAAGAACTACCCTGGGTAGATGCCAAAGACTTTGCGGAAAGAATTGGGGACTCAGTCCGAAGATGAACCTATGGTTATTCAAAATGGTCGTCAGACCATTGATAACCTACGGGTCAATTGCCTGGGGTGCAAAGACGCTACAAAAGACGGCAATAAGGCAATTGCAAAGTATACAGAGACTCGCTTGTCTATGTATTACGGGGGCCATGAAATCGACCCCTACTGCAGCACTGGAAGCGCTGCTTAATCTACCGCCACTTCACATCTACATACAGGGTGAAGTGAAAGCGGTACTAATACCGTCTGAAACAAGGCCAGAGTCCTATCATAAGACAGGAAAGGGCCATACAATGGAGATTCAAGGAGGACCAAGAAGTAAACTCAGTGTGTGAGATGCCTTCAGACAAAATGGTACCAAGCTACTGGCTAAACAAAGGTTTTCAAACTTTAATACCAGACAGAAAGGACTGGGTGGCAGGGCCTCCCATTAAAGCCAACCTAATCTGGTATACAGACGGCTCCAAAACAGACCAAGGAGTTGGAGTACAAACCAAGGACGAAAATAAACTTGGGTCTCGGACAACACCCTACTGTGTTCCAGGCCAAAATTGTAGCCATAGAACAATGTGCTAGGGAAATCATCAGAAGGAGCTATGAGGATAAAACCATAGTAATCTATTCGGACAGCCAGGCAAGCATTAGGGCACTCAGTTCATGCAAAATCAGCTCCAAGCTGGTGCGGGACTGCGATATTGCCCTGGAAGAGGTGGGTGCGTCCAACCCATTGCCTGGGTACCAGGACACGAAGGCCACGAAGGCAATGAAGAAGCTGATAAATTGGCAAAGGAGGGGGCTGGCAGGACAATGGTAGGTCCTGAGCCCTACTGTGGTATTCCATCATGCCAGGTAAGGTCATCCATTAGATCATGGATTATGAGGGAATCACAAGACTGGTGGAGGAGAACACCAGGACAGCATCAGGCGAAAGTGTTCATCAAGGCTTACTCGCCAGAATTTACAAAAGACCTTCTGAATTATAACCGGAAGGCAGTAAGAATAATAGTGGGTCAACTGACAGGTCATTGCAGACTGAATAAACACCTGGAAACTATGGGCCTAGCAGAAGAAAACCTATGTAGGTTCTGCCAGGAGGAGGAAGAAACCGCAGAACACGTATGGTGCTACTGCGAAGCCCTTTGTCGTCTGCGGTTTGCAAGGCTGGGTGAAGAAAAACCTAAAGCGGCAAGATATACCAAGGGGCCAGTTTTAAGCTTGTGGAGTCTGATTAAACAGACCGGCTTGGATAGCGTGCTCTAACCTATGGACGGAGGTCACACAATAAACCTGAGCAGGTTGCAGTGTTAGAGAATATGCAATCCACCTCCTATCTAATCTAATCTAATCTAATCTAATTATAAAGATCGTTCAAAGAGCTTTACAAAAATACCACATTTGATAAGTGTATCTTTATTAGTTTTGGATATATTAATTTTGTCCAACAGTCCCATAAGATCGAAGCACTGTGCGCCGTCCGGCGGTTTTGCTTATAAAAACTATTAAAAACTGTTAAAGTTAATCTAACCTTAATAATTATATATTTTCTTTATATATGTATTTTTTTCGCCCTTTCGGGGTCATCCCACCCAGGCCCGACGACCGCCCCCTAGGTGGTGCACTGCAGCCTGAAGGCTTATTGTACCTTGACCCCTACTCCTTCCCATTCACACACCATTCATTCCATAACTTGGATGGTTGTTGCTCGGTCCGTTCGTTCACCCCCGAGCAGAACACCGCGTGCCGTTGCCCAAAACCGACAACGCCGGTCACCCATCCAAGTTATGGGCGCGCACTTCACTGCTTAACTCCGGAGATCGACGCTGCCGATACAACCGGAGCAGCCACAAGCGCGCTTTTCTTATTTTATATTGTACTTGTTTAAACGACTTCTTTCTATAACTTTATTTTTAACCAGCATATCATTTTTCTGATTTCTAAACATAAAATTTATACAAAATTGACTCTCAAAATTTATTTTGTTACATATCTTTTAAAACTGAAATTAGAATAAAAAAATTGTTTTATGAAAGTTGTTTATTTTTGTACCTAAATTAAGATTCTAGTCAGTCAAGGTCACAAACTAGTGATATCATTAAATTTGCCCTTTTCTTTAAAACAAACTTTATTTAAAACATTTTCTTCTAATAGGCCGTTTTTTTGTTATTCGCTTGTCTCAGGTTAACTTAACCACCCTGTATATAGAAATAAAAACAAATGCAAGAACTGATTTGATACAACCTGAAAATCAATTTGTTTGTTGTGAGGAAGCTCTTTTTATACTTAAGGCGTGGGATTTCTGACATCCATGAAACAAGCTATAACCCATTACCTTTTACGACCTTTATATATTGTGGCTTTACCAGTACTACTTTGACGGCGCCTTTCAGAAATTAGCTTTGACAAAATTCATATTGTCGTAAATACTTTGATTACTCCTTTGTAAATGCCACTAATTATTTTTGTTATGGGAAGCTAAAATGTTTGTTGCGCGCTGTTTTGTTTATGATGCTCTTGTGCGTTTTTGATTTCCTTTATAGCTAGACGAAAAACAAAAACAAAAAAGATAAATTTTTAACAATTATGGCGCAATTTTTAAAGTATACTTTCATCTATAGTACTCTTAGCAGTTTTTAACGCGCTTCAATTATTTCTTCTAGCTCGGGAGGAATAGCAGTAAAAATGGTCATTAGATTAATTTTAAGTCCTTACGGCCAACTAGTGGTATACTTTTGTTAAATGTATTATTATATATAATAACTATGTAAGAAATATAAGTCTGGACCAAAATAATCCATTAGGGGGTGAAGGAGCGGTGATTTTTAGGGTTTTTTTTGCAACTTGCAGCTAAACAATACATTTTATAAAAAAAGTAAAATTAAAAGTTAGTTACAATAAATATCTTACAACTCATAAATGATAGATTTTTTTACTGTTTTTTTTGGTTTTTAATTATTATATTCTGCAAAAATAGTTTAATTAAGCCTAAATTTAAAGCAAACATGCTTTTATTATTTTAAATGAACGGCTTTTTTTGCATTAATAATTCTCTAGCCGTTATTATAAAAACTTTGTACTAAATATAGTATAACAATAGTTAATTGCCGTCTTTATTACTATGACGCCTCTGGCTTCTTCTCAGTTGAAATCTACTTTACCATAGCTGTTGCACTGTGTGGTAGATTTATCGTTAACTAATTATTTTATCCCTTAATTATAAAAATACATATACTTCTCCATGACAACCCTGTTAAATAAATAAATTATTACCTTACCCTAAATGTAAAAATTTTAACTAGAAGATCAGAAAACAAAAAAAAGACATTTCTTTGATGCCGAAAAAAGGTTCGGCCACCGGAACCATAAAAAACAAATGACAACGGTAGCACATTAAAATAAATGTAACTGCCGGTCGGCGCTATGAAATGCAATAAAGAACAATTTGTACAGCAGAGTTAACAGTAAAGTTACTAAATTAAATTTTTATGAAGGAAAAGAGCAACAATTAAAAATGTATTATTGAGTTTACTCAAATTTGGCGTTTATCTTGATTTTAAATTAAAATAAACCAGTACAATAAAATCAAACGTGAATTTGCCCAAATCATTTGCAATCTTGTTTAGTTAATAATAATCAAAAAAGATAACAAGACTATTAGTCCCACGGCCATTTCAAGGGTTTGGACGCGACATATCAGACACACTTTTTACAATTCATTTTATTTTTAAATTTGTACTAAAGATTATAACTTTCAGTTTGCATCAACAAGACTTTGAAATAATAATGCTAATAAATAAATGATTAAGAATTATTTATTTTATGTTTTACTTATCTATTATTGATCTGTAATACCTTAGAAACGGAATATGTTATGGTAGCAATAATACCTGCTATCACACCTAGGGCATTATAAGCGAGCATTATGATAATGCCCGCTTATAATGCCCTAATGCGCTAATATGGAAATTTTATTGCTTATTCAATTTTATTTCTCTCACAATAAAGATCAAGTTTATACAAACATATGTATTAAAATAAAATCAATAACTTACCAGTTCCTGAAAATATGCCATTAAAACGGTTTCGGTTATTTGAAGAATTGCGTTCGCATCTTTCCAAATACCAAACATGCCATACTCTCGATCATACTGTTGCCTTGATTTAACTGGCAAAAGATTTTCGGTCGCTTTTATGGCCTTTTCTCTAATATTTTGTGGAATTTCTTCCATTTTGAGCAAATCGTTAAATAAAAAATGCCAACTGACTAACTCATAGTAACATCAAAGTCAAACTTAACACCAGTCATTATCTACTTACGTATACAGGTACAGGTGCAACTTATTTTTTATATTGCGAATAAATAATGTGATTAGTCATTGAAAAACTCTTTTGGGTAAAACATAAAACATTGTATGCACCACAGGCTTTACTGGACTATAATGCCCATCAGGTCGAAATCTAGGGGCTATTTCGACCTTCAGGGCATTATAGTCCTAGTAACGCCCTTGATACATTTTTTTGTAGTAGGTAAAGGGTTTTAACCTTATATTTTATGGGTTATAAAGTACTTATCAGGAGCTTTAAACTAATGTATCACTCGAGCCCCCTTCTCATTTAAGAATTTTGCGGTGGAAGCCCTGAGGGTTAAGGGGTCAAAGTAGCGACATACAATTTTTTGCAGAAAACGTTTTCCTTCAATAAGTATTTTGACGTATTTCGGCGATTTTCTCAAATCTGTTTCTTTTCGTAGATAACTTATACATATAAGAAGTTTAGTATAAATACATAAAACATACAAAGCGAAATAGATTTGGTATCCCAGTTCATCTAGAATATTGTAATTATTGTGAGCTCGTTTTGGGTAATTTCAAAAGTTAAAAACAAACAGTTCTTACAAAAACTGTAACCAAAATAAGATGTGGATGTAAAAACCTACCTACTTAATTTACTTGTTGTTTAAAAAGATAAAACATCTCATGTCGATTTACTTATTTTAGCATTGTCAACTAAATGGATCAGATAGTATAAAATTCATGTTTTTATATTTATATGATCTTAGGAACCATAGTCATCAATCTTAGTTGTCGATAAACTGTCAACCAGGTTAGGTACGCCCTCTATCTCTTTAAAATACACGTTATAAGTAATTTGACTTCGGTGTAAAGAGATCCGTTTCCGATATGTTATTGAGTTGTGTAGACAAAGGGTACTTGTCAACTGGTCCTAAAAGTAAAAATAAATCGTTGTATTTTTTCTTTAATAATAATTTATTATGCATTTTAAAATATTTACTTAAATCAAAAAATATTTAGCGGAAAAGTTGTGTTTTAAGTTTAAGTTTAGTTGGAATTACTCGTTTATACGAAGAAATAATATAAGCAGAATTTTTTTAATATTGATTAACTACAGGATTATACAGAAGCATGTATGCAGGGTCATACAAATAAAGAATCCGTGATTATATACTCTAGGTACAACAAATTGCGAAAAGCTCCTGAATTAAAAATGTATTTTATTGGTTTAAAAAGTCAGTCACCCTGGTTACCACATTAAAAACATTATTTTATTTTATAATATATACAACTTAGTGCCCAAAGTAAAGTATCTTTGGGGATATTTAAAATCCAAAATTATTCAAATTAGCAAACTAGTTGCGTTTTACGCCATTTATAACAAATAATAAAAAAAAAACAATTGAGTTTTAAGGTTTTACAAAAAATATCTTTTTTTTTTAGAAACACTAGTGCAAAATGCTAGTGAAATGCAGTAAACAGGGTGATTCCTAAAAGCGTTAAAAAAAATAAGGACTTCTTTTTAAGCCAATTTTATGAAAAAAGATTATTCGAACATATGTCCGCAAATTTTTCGATCTCAAGATACAGGGTGTTAAACTTTTTTAAAAATTTAATATTTCCAAAAATCTTATAAGTAAAAATTTTTTAACTGATCTGAAATATTATTTAACTAAGTATTTTCTTGTCGTTGCTGCATAATTGCTTAAAAAAATATAAAACCTAATATTAAAAAACAAATCCTTTTATGTTTTTTTATGGTCCAGGAATATGCAGTTTAGCAAATTTTACATAGATATTTTCTGTTTTTACATTAGCACATCGCAGAGTTGGGTAGTATTCGAATACTTGGTATTCTGAATACTATTCAGAATACATTTGTGCGGTATTCGAATACTATTCGAATAGATTTATGTGTTTGGTATTCGGTATTCGACGTAATAATTTTTTGGTCAGTATTCGGTATTCTTTATTCTAAATATCGTTTTTGAATATTCTGGTATTCGAATACCAAATTTTAGTATTCGACCCAACTCTGGTACATCGCATATTGTTTTTGTTTTAATAACACGTAAGTAGTAAAGGTCGGTCGTACAAAATTTATATTAATAATTTAATGCGTTGCATTAATGTACAACTTAAATTCTTACCACTGTCGCAAGAAAAATATAAAAAAACGTTTTTTTTTCTGGTAGATAAACAACTTTGAATTTTAAAAGTAATTTTTTATGTCATTTTTTTATTGTACTTAACTATTAAAAAAGTTATTTTTAATGCAATTTAAAATCTGCTGGTTGCCTTAGAGAAATTTTTATGAAAAATAAATTAATTCGTAAAATTATTAATAAATAAGTTTTCATTTGACGCCAACTTACGTAATGAAATGAAATGAAATAAAATGAAATGAAATGAAATGAAATGAAATGAAATGAAATGAAATGAAATGAATTGAAATGAAATGAATTGAAATGAAATGAAATGAAATGAAATGAAATGAAATGAAATGAAATGAAATGAAAGAAGTCCACAACCAAGCTGCCAAGCAATTTTAGTATTGAAGTTGGCTTCCGTTTTTACATTTACGTTTTTGGTGGGACATCTTTTATCTGTAAGTATTGTACCGCATTTATTAAGCAATAAGTCAAAAGAGTTTTTTTTTATAATAGGCAACTGTTTAAAATATTACTAAAATGATTTATTAATGATATGCCTAAATAACTACTGTCCAAACACTTTTTAAATATATTTTGATAAACTGCATATAGAAAAAGAATTCCATTCCGTCTTCAAAGTCACACTTGTTTTAACCATGTCAAAACCGCCTTAGTAAAAAGATGAGAGCATTGGAATTAAATAAAAACTGACACTTTAGGATTAGAATTAATAAAATGTTTTATGTGTTGACAGTAAGATATTATTATGGTATCACAGGTAGATTTATTTAAAGAATTATATACAAAAAAAATATTTCGGGCAGTAGGCGAACCAGTTCAAAGAAATGATATATTACATGACAAGTGTAGAAACTGATAAATTTTACACTAGTGTTAGAAAGTCATTTTAACACAAGGAATGTTCACTTTGTTTTTGTTATGTCTACAAATTATTTTTAAAAAAAAGTTTGTTTGTCTTTATAGAAAAAATAAGAAAACAATTGATAACTTTGCAACACTAGGATGATATAGGTATACTTTTCCTGCGGTATGTTACACTGTTTGACAATATTTTTATATAAACAAAATATTATTTGACTTTTCTCCAGAATAAAATTAAAAAGTTTATTTAACAATTTAAGAAAATTAAAACTTTTATACATTATGAAGAACTATTTTGCTCTTATATAATATAAAAAAGTTATTATTATTTTAAAAGAAATTAAATAATGAAATATTTAATATTAAGTTACTTACAATATAAAGGTTTTAATCTATAAACAAAGGTTCACTAGCACTCGGTTGAAATTATTTTAATCCAATAAAATAAAAGTTTAACAAGACGCCAGATGAGAACTGGGCCAATAGTTGTGTCTCAAAAATGTGGTAAACAGTAAGTTTACTTAAAAACTTACTGATAAACTTGTTAGAAAACTGGAAAATTTTTAAAAAGAAATTTCTGATAAACACTTTAGAGTTTGACATTACTTTTGAAAAATTAACTGGTAAAAGATACACCCATTAGGTATCTTAACCAGATAAAAAGAGTGGAAAAAATGTTTAGCCATATAATAAGGTATTTTATGTTATATTTGTTTTCTGGGAGATTAAATTTAAACAAAATATTATTTTTTTTTACTCTTCATTTTAATTTTTTTTGGTTTTTTATAAGTTTATTAGTAAGTTTTTGGGTACACTGTTTACCACATTTGTGGTAAGCTATTTACCACATTTTTAAGATTCAACCATTGGCCCAGTTCTCGTCTTTGTTTAGAGATTGAAACCTTTTAATTGTAAGTAACTTAATATTAAATAATTAATTATTTTATTTCTTTTAAAGTAGTAATAACTTTTAATATATTGTATAAGAGCAGAATAGTTTTTCATAATATGTAAAAGTTTTAATTTTCTTAAAATGTAAAATAAACTTTTTAATTTTATTCTGGAGAAAAGCCAAATAATATTTTGTTTAAATTTAATCTCCCAGAAAACAAATTAAGCATAATATATTTTAATATCCAAAATAACCCACCTAGTGACTTTCATCTTTTACGGATTTAAAAGTTTTCACTTAAAACATATTTCATGTTTTTTTAAAGAAATTTAAATTAACAGCTTGATAATTCCAAATTTATTTTAAATGACGCTTGGACAGCTATGACGACTTTGTATTTTACTTTGCAACACAAGTGTGATAAAAAGCATTCTCTTTTTGTATGAAAAACGTGTGCTATTTGCCTTTCTTAACATGTGATCGTACTTAAAAGATTTGAATTCTTCGAAAATAGTGACATTTGATTTTTTAATTAATGGTATTTATTTGGGTACACGCCAATTTGGATGGTTTTTCTAAAACAAAATAAGGAAAACCCCTTCCAAACCCAAAAATCTTAAAATAAGTAATCGACGTTTCGGTGGCAAAATGTCAAATTTAATAATAACATTTATTGTAAAATGTTTTTTAAAATTTCTTTAAAAATAATAGTACAAGATTTGCCTACATAAATGGACCTACCACCTTTTTTTCTGATTAAATGTTTTTTAACAATAGAAGTTATCAATAAATAAATTCCTGGGGTGTTGGCAAACCATATCCTGGGTTCATATAGTGTCATCACTACATAGTATGAAGAAAAGTCGGTTTCCGCGTCTATCACTATGACTGTATGTATGCTTAGATCTTTAAAACTACTCAACTGATTTTGATGCAATTTTTTTTAAGGATGAAGTGATTTAAATAAAGGTTTACACAAATATTTAGGCATGTTATTATGCGTGCACAGCAGCGGGCAAAAGCTAGTTAAAAATAATTAAAAAAAAACGAATACCGTCACATTTTATATATTTTTTTATATTTTTTATAAATAAAAAGTTTATAGTATGTAGATAATGCTCCAACAGCTAACTTAAGGGTATGTGTTAACTGTCATTTATTTTTTTAAAAACCAAACACGTAAATACAGATTTTTTATTACAAATCCAATTATATAGTCCTCGTTTGGTTTAGAACAAATTTAATCTTTTGACTTTTTTTTGTTTGATGTACGGTTTTCGAATAAATAAATAATTTTTTGTCATGATCAGTTTGTATTTCCATTTATTCTTTAATTAAATAGGAATCTGCCCATATAAAAAAATAATTGAATACTTTTTCAGAATTTTTAAGGAGATTTCAATTAATCTTATCAGTATATTTTTACAATAATATTAGTTTTTTTATGAACTTTAATGGATATATAACCAAATAAAATGTGTTTTTTAATATTAAATACATAATTTTATAACCAATAAATAAAAAATTTAAACGCACTTTAACGGAAAAGTAACACATTATAAAAATTAGAAGAAACACCTAATTTACCTGTGTGTGGTCAAACATTTGAACCCATGATACTAAATCCATAACCGAAATATTTTCACTTCTACCAGAGGTAAAGATTAAAATCTTTAAAAACTCTCACAGTTCATTGAGAAATATTTTAAGCCGAACGACTTTACTATTTTAATTAATTGTTTCTAAAGATATAATTGGTATTAGGTTGCAGTGTTTCCTTCTATTTTGGTAATTCTTTTAAATTAAATTTTTAAAATTTTTACAAAATGCATAAAATTTTGGTCTATAAGCTATGCATTTAGAATATTGCTTTAAGAACGTTTATTAATTTTGAGTTTATTACCATTTCTTTTACATTATTATTATTATTATTATTAGGTTTACTTTTTTATTTCTAAAAGTAAAAGAAAATCATCTAACATTTATACAGGGCGTTTCAAAACTATGGGATCAAACTTTAAGAGGTTATTCAGTGCAACAGTAGAAAACATTTGAGTATAAGAACCCATGTCCGAAAAAGTGTCACTACGGTACTACGGCCCTAAGACGCGTTAAAATTTAAAAACAAGATAAATTGCCTAAATAGGAGTTAAAGCTTTTATTTTTGCCTTTTGTACATGATATCATCAAAACAATTGTTCAACATGTCAATGTCAATGTTTAAAAATTTTATTATTTTATTTATTAATTGTTTTTTTTTATTTAATATTTTTTGTTTTATTTATTTATTAGGTTATTATTGTGATAATATCATGTACAAAAGGCAAAAATGTTATGCATTAAATCCTATTTTGGCAATTCATCATCTTTTTAAATTTTGACGCATCTAGGGACGTTCCTATACTCAAATGTTTTCTACTGTTGTACTAAATAACCCCTAGAAGTTTGATCCCTAAACACCTTGTATTTTTTATTTGTGCCTTCTGCAGTTACAATTTTTTTAAACGTTTTTTTGCTTTTCAAAGCTTAAGGAGCTTATGCGAAATAAATAAATAAAACCACAATTAACTAGTTTGCTAACATACAGGGTATCCGCTAATTAACGTAATACAACAAAACTTGTATATTTTTTTAAATTTATTTGAATAATTTTAAGTACGTTTTAAAATATTGTAATAAAATTTGGTAATTACGCTCATGTGACATGAAATATTTAGATTCAATATTACTTGTTGTTCACTGAATGAAGGTCGTTACCTACAATAATTTGAATTTCTTTCAACTTTTGTGCTCCTCTTTGGGTACGTATTATCTAAGTTAACGAGTAAACTTTGCTATACTTTATAAAAAAATAGGTATACTTTATTAAAATCGCTCTAAGCCACCATTTAAAAAGATATTCGCCTTTAAGTTGTCTGGCGTTACCAAAAAATAACTTAATTACAACATATTAGCAATAACTACAAGTGCAACAGCATTTTATAATACTAATTAAATGTAGTCCCCCATACACTTTTAGTTGCACTAAATAACTTAAAAAAATATTTTGGAGAAGTAAATTAGAGCAATTACTATTTCCCTTATTTGTGTACACAGGAAAGAATTGTGGAAGAGAGTAATACGATTGCATGAAATTCTACAACTATTTCTAGTAAAATAGTCGCCAGCTGAACTTTGTAGCAAATAAAAACAAAGTTGTTCAGAAAATTTTTGCAATAGCCACTACTAAATGTTGTGCGAAATTTTGTACAACAGGCGATTGTAAATTACAAAATGTATTATTATAATGGTTATTAAAATTTAATACTTCCGTTATTACTGCTCTTCTGTATACCATATCACAACTTGTAGTAAACGATACACTGCTCAAAAGTTAAGACTATAATTTTGAATTCTACCACAATAAAAGAGAAGAAACTCCTTACTGCTTGTAATTTTCTTACACTGCAAGGTTGCATCTGTTGAACACCTTCTGATCTGGAAATGAAGATTTTGACACTAGCCCAAGGTTTTTCTTTCAGAGCTAATTGAGATTACCAACCGCAAACCGGTCCCTTAGGAAGTAGTAATGTCGAATCAACGTAGTAGCTTATTCTCCATTACGCTCTCTGTCAACAGTGTGAAAAACTTGGTAAACCTAGGTGCGTTAAACCTATATTTATCTCAAATATGCAAAGTTTTCTAATAATTTATTAATTCTTACAATATGTTAGTTATCTTTGTTACAATGTTTATTTAACAGTATTTGCATTTACAGCAAAAACCGTCAGTATCCTTTACTACTACTGCTACACGCACTGGTGCAGATAAGGGGAAAGGGGTAAAGTGGTTAAGTACCCCCAGAAAGGTTAAACAATTTTAGGGGTTCAAGGGTCATTACAAATGAGGGTGTAAAGTAGAGTTCATAAGTTGTATTAGTACAATAAAACGCAGTAAAAATTAGTTTTTTAAGTTAAGGACCATTTTTTTCTCTTTGTACGTTTTACCGTTACAATTTTTTTAAGCGTTGTTTTTTTGGCTTTTCAAAGCTTTAGAAGCATATGCGAAAAATTAATCCCCCCCCTCCGTAGGAAATGAAATTATCCACTTCAGTGGCTACACGAAGCTTCCTAAAATAGTGTAGGATTCACTAACTTCAGCGATAGTACGTTTTTAAACAAAAACTGTTTAATAAAACTACAATCGTTGTGCTGTTTTTTACTATAAATAGCTGACACAATTTTTTCGTGTACAAAGCATAAAAAAGTTTATTGTTTTACTTAGCTGGTAGACAAAGAGTAGCACAAAAGGGGTGTGGCGTGTTAGAGAAATTTAAGTTAGTGTAGTTAGCTACCCCTAGTCAATAAATTAAAAAATATTATTGAATCATTTTACAAATCAAAATAAAATAACATAAAATAAAAGTTATTTCTGTTAAGTATGTTTTTTGAAAAAATACACACCCTGTCAAAATTATCGCATAGGCTCGATTTTCTCCATAAGCTTCAATACAAAAATGTTTTAATTTAAATGGTCATATCTCTTATAATAACTAGATTATTAGGACAACTAAAATAAGAAAAAAATCTACATGGTGAATAAAACTGATTGAAAAAAATTTAAAAATTTTAATTGCCCTGTGTGATATACTCCTGAAAGGCAGTAAGTTTATTTGCGAATTAATTATAACCTTACCTATTACTGGTGTTTTATCATCACAAATTTGATTACTCTCTTTAAGAGCACATCATATAGAGAGATTAATTTTTTTTCAAAAACTTTTAATTACCCTGTAAGATGTATTGGTAACAGTAAATAATAACGGTTACGCTAAAGTTATAGCTGCACCTTACTTTAGGATTTTCTTTTTTAATTGTCTTAAGCACCTAATTATTAAAAGAGATTTGGCCATTTAACTTAAAACTTTTTGTATTGAAGCTTATAGAGAAAATTGAACATATGCGATATTATTGTTACATTTTAAAACAATATGTTAAATATGGAGGAAAGAAGTGTTTAAATAGCATAACATATTATAACATTAAGACTTGTGCTTATTTTAAAATATTGTTTTTAACGATAATTAATTTATAAATTCAAAATAATTACTTCTAATAACACCAATACAGTTTCTTAAAGTTTTTGATATTTAAAAAAAAGTTATGGTAGTGTTTTAAGTTTATCCGCTAATGCTTAGAAAAAAATACTCCTAAAAAATATCGTGTTTTTAAGCGTTTGCGATTTCTGTGAATAAAATTAGAATTTTTCTTTGAACATCATAAACATGTTGAATAAACATTTTTTCTTCGCTCTCTTCGTGGACAGTTTGTAAATACACATTTTTGTTTTTCGTCCTGTTGATTTTAAGTTTTATATGTTTCTTGAAATATTTATTTTAGAGCAGGAAATCGGCAGGTGTTGTTTTCAAAGCGAACCCCGCTATTTTTATATCTATTATTTTTTACCCTTAAATACCTATAATCGTCCAGTCAAGTGAACATAGCCCCTACCTATTTATTTAACCTTGTTTTTGACCAGTCACTTCCTGTCGTTTTGCGCACTTTTATTTTTTTAGAGATCTGTTGCATAACGTCTTTTTAATGTTATTTATATTTTCAAACATTTTAAGGATAAATTGGTAAAAAAGAACAATAGATTTTAACAGTGCTGCATAATATATTTTTTCTACAACTGTATATTTTTTTACTTTTTTTTTTATTTATTCAAATTTATTATTATCAGTATTGATTTTTATAATTTTTTATATGTTTATTTGCAAACTGTCAAATTTTAAATTAAGTTAGTGACACAAAACTCAAAATACCTATATTTAACACTTTACGACTGTATATATATAAAAAAATAAAATAAAATGGAACATATTATATATTATGTAAACATTAGAAGTGTCTTTAAAAGAGCTGTAATAAAATACCACATTTTGTATATCTATCCTAAGTACATAGTTTCCAAAATATGGCCATAGGGCGTCCATAAATTAGGTGAGTCGTTTTTTCTATTTTTGAACCACTTCCTCTTCCCTGGTAAGATTTGATGAGATTTACTTTAACCCTCTCTCCCCATACCCCAATCTTACGTGATATTTATGGGAATGTAAAAAGGTACCATTTCTCAAACGGGAATTAAGATTCAAGTCAACCCCCCCTGCCCCCCACAAAGGCTTCACGTAATTTATGGACGCTTACTTATATCTAAAAAATAGTAGATATACATATTGTTCTAAATCACCTTGTATAAGAGCACGTGTCCTCGTTTTTATACCTTTATTAACAATAAAACCTAACTATGGTTACAACTACAACAAAATCTTAAGATGTCAATGTCGCGAAATGAACAGTACAATAGTCGAATCTATACTACTCGAACGGAGGTTTCCGTCGCCCTTTTAAAGTATGGTGAAAGAGTGAAGAATATTCTAAAATTTTGGAGAAATTTCGCGAAAGTTTTATAGTACAGGATAGCATAAAAGTTCTCAATGGGTGGAATCCTTCGAAAGTGATGAAAGAACTTGGAAAAATTAATGTAAATTATTTAAATAAATTAACAAACTAAATTAAATTATCCTAACTCTCTAAAATTATGTAACCTTAACACATTTTTAAAAAGTCTGTAACATTGCCCCCATTTTGATCGCCTTGATCAAGTATCTTTACTGTCTTGGTAGCGGCTTAGCCTTTCTAGATGTACTACTTTCATCTTTGCCTGTGGAGTCTTCTGTATACGGTATACCAGATCATTAAGTCGTCTCACCACTTATATGGTCCCTCACATGACTTCTGTAGTTTCAGTGAACGCCCCTTGGTTCTTCTCGAATTGTATAACCAAACTTTGTTACCGACGACAATTCCCTGATGATTACCTTTAAAGTCGTGGCTGGATTTTATACGGTCACTTTATTTTTGTAACCTGGTACGCACTTCTTCGTGTATTTTCTGTAGCTTTTACTAAATTGACTTACATAGTCTTCTGCTGGTTCCTCATTGATGAAAGGTCGTCCTGTAAGCAAGTCAACTGGAAGACTTATTTCCGCTTTAAAAATTACTCTAGCAGGTGTTGTGCCAGTAGTCTCGTGAAGTGCGGAGCGGTGATTTTCAAGAAGTTATCAAGTCTTAAATCTTTTGACCATGCCATCTGACGGGATGAAAAGATGTTGTTCTTGCTTTATGGATTCCCAGGAGAGTACAAAGGTTCTTATAAAGATCAGACTCAAAATTTCTGCCTTGGTCTGAATGTATTTCTCTCGGTACTCCATATCGACAAATCCATTATTAAAATGGTACGTCTGCAACAGTGATAGCATCTTGATTCGATGTTGCCTAGACTTCTAGCAATTTAATGAAGTAATCTATCGCTACCAAAATATAACAATTTCCCGATTTACTAACTGAAGATGGCCCTGCTATGTCTATGGCAATTCGTTTAAAAAGTGTCTCTACATTGTACCGCTTTATCTTGCCATGGCTTCGTGTTTTTGGTCATTTGCTGATAAGCGCAGTCCTGACACATTCTGTACCAGTTTTTTACATCTGTACGACTTCCTACCCAGTAGAAATCTGATATTTTACAAAACTATAATACCTAATACTATTTTAAAGCAGTTCATCTATTACCACTGCTCTGCAACGAAATTATCCTTTAAATAATCATATGATAAGCATGAAGCATTGACGGTCTTAATTATTTATCTGCTTTTATTTATTTTTGCCATCACGTCAAAATTTTGTGTAAAAGCCATTTTTTATAACTGCTATAGTTTTGCATTTTTTGGTAACGTTCTTGCATGAATACTGCTTTATTCTGTACAGATCGTATTTGTAGACACAAAAACAGTTCGAATTAGGAAAAAGAGGGATAAATTTACCGACCCACGGTGTTTTTACAAAATCAAAGGCACCCATTGAATAACCACTCCAGATAATCTTCATATACCACTAGCACAACAACCATATCTCATTTGCTTACTTAGTTTGATTAAAATAATAAATATATAATAAAAATACGAGACATAAATACAAATACTTTAGAAATATTAAGTTGAAATTGGTCATCATTGGTGCAAAGTAAAGAAAATATTCTACCTCCACCCCTAAAAGCTTATCTTAAAATTTTTTTTTATGAAGGACGTGAATAAGAATGGTACAGGATTTTAGTACTCCAGCAACTCAAAATTTTCTCGAGTCAGTGATGCAAAAATACAAAAAAATTATCTCTGTAGGCTCGCAAATTTGAAAGCTTATAAAGGACACTAACTTTATAATTAAGTTGAATTAGCCTAAATACGACCTTAAAAAAGTTTTTAGAACGACATCAAAATTATTTTTGCGAAAATTAAAACATAAAATTTACCAACAAATTCTTCAAAAACTTTGAACTTTAAAAATACTTTAAAATAAAATTACGCGTCCGCAAAAATTCATTGTTAAAACTTTTTTTCAATTTTCTTTCCCGCTAAACTGAATGCAGTATTAGATGATTAGATGATCATGGTTAAAGGTTTAATCAAAACACTCTGAATAATAGACAAGCAATAAAACGAGAAATCTTAAGAAGCCATGTTTACAGTTTTTTGTTGGTTGATATGCCGAAAGACCTCTACAAAAATAATATATAAAGAAAAAGAAACACAAAGTAAAATGCAACTCATAACAAGATTTTTCACTATTTAATGTATTTTTAGGTTTTGGGAAAAACCATGTCTTTTATTTCGTTATTTAAGTGAATATTTAAATTCAATAGTTTAAATGCGTTTTGAATATCAATATAGAAACTAGACGTGATACTTATTTTTTGATTAAATATCTTTGTTTAAATTTAAAAAATCGTTTGTAATTATTCAAATAAAAATAAAAAAGTTTGTTTTTGCAGACCAGTGTAATATATTAGGACAGAAATAAAGGGCGAATAAAATTGAGTTTCCACATCACAAATATATATTTTTTGAAACGCCACTGAATTTTTCAAATACAACATAAACTTTTTAAGGACAAAATATAAACAAAACAGTCAGGAAGCAATATTCGACCGAACAACGTGTTTTACATTAAACAGATAAATTATTTAAGCCTATTACTAAAACGGCCAATCAAGAAATAATTTTTGTGCTTTACGTGAATTTCTTTGCGCAAAAAATCGACATTGTGGGATGGGAAAATTCAAGACAGATTGTTAAAGTGAAAATGCATCCTCAACAGGGTAACAATTTAATGTGTCTTTTGGTCCGGAGGCGTAATTGGTCTATTTTGGTTTTCGAGGATCATGTGGAGAACGCTGTTATGGTTAATGGCGTTTGTTATCGGAACGTAATAAAACGGAGTGGGAGAAAATTTCTGGAAACAAATTACGTCATGCCACAAGAGCCACGGAGGTCATTTATTCAATATCATCTTTTATGCCTAATTAAAATAAACTACTCTCAATGAGAAAATAAATACTTTTAATAATTTTTAATTTCTTTTTTTCCAATCTTTTGAATATGGAAACTCAATTTGAATCACCTTTTATTATTTTTAAATAACCTAAAAATAATTTAACTTTTAATTATACCTAATAATTTTAATGTATTAACTAACCATGCTAAAGTAAGGTTGTGATTGAATTTACCGTATAATAATAACGTACGATAAACTTATGTTGCAAAAGGATTGTATTAGGTCTCTATTGACAGACAGCCGTTAAACGATAAGGGCGGTTTTCAAATAAAAGGAAAAAGGGGTCATGTACAATTTTCTATTTTGTTATTTTAACTCTTGTCGATAGGTGATAAGTTTTGATAAATCTGATAATAAACGGTGTCAGCTTTTGAAGTGCAAGGGTCTATAAAAAATAAAGCCGTATTAATTGTGACAGGACATAAAATATACAGCTATGTGGCGTGTAGATAAAGTTTTATATTAAATAGATGTTTAATTCTTAAATATTATGATATTTAAGGACATGTGGTATTATGTTATCAGATATGTTTATTCATCTTAACCCTTAAGTAGACGCGTGCCTTTTTATTACGTAGGTAGACGCGTGGGGATCATATATACCCAAAACCGTAAACATCAAATAATCACTTTTTTTCTTTTTTACTGCTAAAGCATATTTTCAGTAGAAACTTTTTTAAATGTATAATTAATTATAAAATAAGTTTCCCAAAAAAAGACTCCTATTAAAAAAATTTAGTTGTAATTATAATTGTCATAAAGTCACTGTCATTATTTTTTTGAAAGCTGATCATGTGACGACAATGCGAGAAAGACAAAAAAAAAAATTATAATTTATAAGTAAACTTCATACTTCGCGTTAGTTAACCTAAATTAATTAAAATACATTATATGAGCCCAAAAATGGGGATCGTAGTTAGATCCTTATTATTAAAATAAAAAAATGTATAATATTTTACATTATATTCACTTCTAACAAAATTTTTACACTTAGCTTGCAGAACATTATATGAAACTAAAAAACGTAATTTTCCTTAAGAAATAATACTAAAAATATATATAATACCAAATAAAGTGGGAGTTTAGTCTGAATCTATTCCTTCTTGTTGTCTTGGAGCTATAAAGCCCTACTCACAAATTGTTTTTATATGACGTTTGTACATTGGTTGTTTATACTTCACACAAAAACTTGATGTAGATATTATTCATTTTATCGGGGACTAACAATGCCTAAGTTCCGACTTCCTGAACTTCTCGGAATTCAAGATATTGCTTGAAACTGTAACGTTAGGAGGCGCGTGGGGGGTCAAATTGACCTAGCCGCAAAAAACGTAAAATTTTTGAAAGAATGGTGTTGTTTTTTTTTGTTATTATCATATACCTACAGAGGTTTTAGGAAGGTAGATATCTAGGTACCTAGAGTGTAAAGTGTTACTAAAACCTAACTACCTTTAAATAAATTTACAAAATTTTAATAAATATTACTATATTTTGCTTTATTTAGGTTTTTGTTTTTCTGAAAACGTTTAAATTTAATATTTAATATCATACAAAAGATTATAATGTTGTCTTGTGTATTTTTTCTTTACACAAACTAAACAGTAATTCAAAAGAAAAAATTAAAATTCTGATTTATCTTAAGAGATTTTTACAAGCGACCCGACGTGGAACTTTGTATTAATAGATTACTTTATTTATTGCTAATTTTTAAGTAAAATAAAAAATTAACATGTATCTAAAACAACATTGATCTACCTATTAAAGGTAATTATTGTACTTTGGGCACTTTAAATTAAGATAAACACCTAAATAAAGTATGTTTTGCATTGGTTTAAAAAGTCAGTAACCCTGTCAATATAACGTGCCCAAATCATAATTATATTGGGGGATTATATATACTGATTTTGGACGCTGTTTTTAGTATAAAAACAGTTGTGCTGATCTAAAATATTTAGTTTTTAATTAATTAATAGGTTAACAAACTTAAGGAACCGGAGATTTACCCTACGGGGGTACTGAGCTGGGTAAAATAGATGTTGCTGTAAAATGTAAACATGTAAACAAATTATGAACTGAGGGCTAACTTTATTAACACGCTTTTATTAACTTGGGTTGTAACTATCCATCTGGCTATTTATGTAACGAAATCTTTGAGCCTAATTTTAACCAACTTCCAGCTATTCGATTTCTTTGAAACTTTGCACACGTATTAAGGACCCATGACAATGCAATAATCTGCAAAAAGTATCCCGTTATCTTGTTTCTAATCGCCAGGAAAAAAATTCCATTATATTATAAAAACAACACCTGGGTTGCCATCTGTTGGCAATATTTCAAACTTTTCCACTCAATGGAGAAGAAATTTTTTAGTGGGTTGCCATCTGTTGGCAACATTCCAAACTTTGACTGGGTTGCCATCTGTTGGCAACATTTCAAACTTTGCTACTAAATGGAGAAGAAATTTTTAGTGGGTTGCAATCTGTTGGAAACATTACAAACTTTGCTACTCTTGTTCACTAAAAAATTTTTTCGCCATTTTGTCAAGAGTAGCAAAAACTAAAAAATGAAAAATAATTAATAGTTTAAAAAACTAAAAAACACGCTTTTATATGCAACCGAACTAAAAATTAGAAAATAATTTTTCATTAAAAAATATTGTCATTTCATAGTAAAAAGCGTGGGGTGTTTAATATATTAAATGTTATAATTATTATATTTGCCAATATCTATGATGGAAAAGTTATGAAAAATAGTAAAATGCACCCCACGCTTTTTACTATGAAATGACAATATTTTTTAATAAAAAATTATTTTCTAATTTTTAGTTCTGGTTGCATATAAAAGCGTGTTTTTTTAGTTTTTTAAACTATTAATTATTTTTTGGTTATAAAGTTTAAATCGTGGCCTACTATAGGAAATTCAATTTTAAAATTAAAAACATAAATTTAGAGCCTAAAAGTATAAAATACCTATTAGGTATTATATATTTTTGTTAAGCTCTTACCCGCTACAATTTATTGAATTAAAAATATACAGGGTGCTCCATAAGAAAAATCATATATATGTTTAGTTTATATTTCGAAAAATATTCAATTAAAAAAATCTACGACGCCACTAAACTCTACATAAAAATATCTACCAACATCATTTTTACTTTTGTTCTAAGTTTCAAGATAACTGAAATACGAAGGGGGTCCCAAAATGGAAAAAATTATATTTTGCCCTGATATGTCAGAAACGAAGAGTGCCATGAAAAAACTTTTAGTGTCATCAAAAAGTAGCAACAGTTGGCGATAACCGCAAGTCTCTATCTCTATTAATAACCGAGATACCCTGCAATTGCAACGAAATCGGGACATCCTGTACATACATGTATTTTAGTAATCTGACAATTTGAGAGTGACGTAAAGAAACCGGAGAGCTACAAACTTGTAAAAAGAACAGAATTTTGACATTATCGGGCGTGGATTTTTTTATTTTAAAGAAAATAATTTGAGGATAACGAAAAATATATAATCCCATACGATCATAACGATTTGCACAAGCCAAGATATTAACAGTATTTTTTGACATATTTAAAAAGCTATAGCTGCTTCCCCCACCGATGAAAAGGTGTATATAATATACCATTTTTTTCTTATTATCATCTAAGCTTTACAACCAACCACAATAGGTCCCTATGACGCTCGAGTTAATCCCAATTTATCATAGTGGGCTTCCCTACTATTACATGTTATCAAATTATTTGTTACTCTGGCAGTGACAGAATTGTAAAAAAATAATTAGATCTAAAATATTATTTATCCAACACTTACATATAATATCTACATAATTGATCAGATTTTGAGGATATAAAGTGTAGTATAAGTCACCTTTAGCTCACTAGTGAATTATAGACAATACAAAATTTTGTTGCTGGTGTTGACAATGACAAGTAACAAATAATGGATGACGTTTTCAAATTATTTTCGATATTAAAAACGATTTATACGAAAGTGTGGGTAAAATTTTGTATTAGACACGTGAGTTATTACATATAAGTCACTTAAGAAAATTACCTACTTTAAACTACTACGTTAAACTTTTCTTGCGTGACTTATATGTAATATAACTCACTTATCTAATAAATAAATATTTTCTTCTTTACTTTTTACTGTTAATGAGTATATCAATATGCTGTTGACATTTAAAAACTCAGCAATATCTGACATATAGTGTATGTTATATTTTTGATGCATATCTCAATAAAGAGTAAAAATTTGTCAAAATATACAAGGTGTTTCATTTAACAAAACCTACTTAACATTTTAACTTCTTTTGTTGGGACATAAAGTGTAATAACTAATACTGCGAATAAAATAAGTGTGTCCTAACAATATTTTTTTATTAAAAGTTTCTTTTTGTATCTTGTATAGTAGCAAAGAAATTTTGTGTATAAATAGAGTCTGTATAAGTAAATACGCCACTGAATTTTACCTAAAAATTCACAAGGCTTTGCAATTAAATTTTTTTCCTATATCTATTAATAACAATCACGACATGCGCCTGGCCAAATTTACAAAATTTGCTCGCTTTCATTATCAAATTCGAAAATGTATTAACAGCTATGTTTTATATCTTCAGGTTTTTGCAATACCGTGCATGAATAATATAAAGGCGCCACCCTAAACATTTTTTAAGTTACTTTCACGCCTATTTGCACCATAAGGATATTTTAAAAATCAAGGTGAAATCGCATAGTTTTAAATTTTCTCTTAATCTTTTAAATGCCATTCTACCCAAACCATAACCCAAAGTCATTGATTAAACATGTTCATTCACATGGTTGGATATTGATATGATCGGAAACATTTGGGATCGGCCTGTCGTAACACAGACTAATCTTGACTGTTTTAAAAGATACAACTTTATAAATTTTAGCGAAAGAAGTACAACGGTATAAATAACAACAACCTGTTTCTTGGGCTCTTGTCACTAGGTTTTGATGAAGCGATAAGGGGTAAGTTAGAAACTTCAGGTATAAAAAATCTAAAAGGTAAACAATTATCTGGTTTTACGTTTCCAATATTTTTAAAGAAGTGGTTAAATAATTTAAATTATTTTTATTTTAAAGGAGGATATTTAAATGGGATGAAAAAGAACTATATTTGTGATTCTCTTTAATAAAAATTAGCAGGATGTTCTCACAGTTATACCATTTATTTTACCATCTCCTAGAATTTGTAAAAATAAATCATTTTTTTTTAAATCGTTTATACAGTGACCGGCAAAATGTTTGCAACAAATGGCAATTTTTTTATTAGGCGATTTTTTTTTTGCTGCCAAGAAAGGTAGTGCGGGTTTTGGTCGGGTTGGGCTTTAAAGACGTCTTGACTGTTAAGAAGCGTTTATGTCCTAAAAATGTAATTAAATTAAAAGTTTCCATGCCAGTACATTCTGAAAAACCTTCTTTATATTAGACGGAATATGGGCTCTTTTCCGAAACATAAAGACGAGCACAACCATAACACCAGCTACAAGCACAATATTGTGCTTACCTACTGTAGATTAAAAAGACCAGAATATTGGGCAATTAAATTCTTTTATAGACTACCTGACAATTTAATACTGTTACCAAAAAGAGAAAATAGAATTAAGGATATTTGTTAAAATTTTACGTTTTATTCTCATAAAGAAATTAGACTAGATGGTATATAGTCCTTAAGTAAATACAGGGTTTTAATTTAATTGATGGCTAAACATACAGGATATGATTTCTTAGTCCATTTTAGGAAGAAAAGTTTATTTTAACATATGTCCTAAACCTTTAACTTTAAGCTACAGGGTGTTAAAGTTTTAAGAAAAAAATCGTATTCTTATCATAACTTTAAAACGGTTTAAGATAGTAAATTGAAATTTGGCACGCACCTACTTAGCACTAATAGGATTTTTTAATGTGAAATATTTTTAAATATTTCTTGCAGTGGCGTCCGTATGGGATAAATACGGATGATTAAAAATAAAGTATGCCATTGCTTTTCCCAGAAATAAAACTAACTTTTTTAATCCTTGTTTATTTTGAAACAAATTTGATATCCTGCCTTTTTCTTTCGATGGACCGTTTTCGCATTAAAAACTAAAAATAGGGCACTAGCCTACTAGTTTTAAATTATTTCGCTATACCAAACATGCATTAAAAACGGTTTTTTTTTACGCGAAAACGGTGAATCGGAAAAAAAAAGACCAAGAGGTCAAATTTTTGCAAAATAAATAGAAATTTTAAAAATAACTCTTATTCTTGGATAAAGCAATGACGTACCATATTTATTTTTTTTTTTTTTTTGAAAACTCTTCAGTATACATCCCGTTCGGCTGCCACTGGTAGAAATAATTAAAAACCTTTTACATTAAAAAATCCCTAAAGGTGCTGAGTAGGTGCGTCCCAAATTTTATAAAAATATCTTGAACAGTTTTAAAGTAAGGATAAAAATACGATTTTTTCCTTAATTTTTTTACCCTGTAGCTCAAAACATAAGAGGTTATGACATATTTATGTTAATATACATTTTCTTTCTAAAATGAGCCAAGAAATTATGTCCTGTATTTAAAGCCATTAATTAAATTACACCCTGTATATGTTTATACATTTATGACGTGTGTAAGCAATTTTCTGATAACATGAATAAATTGTGTGGGGCTGGGGTATCTTGCAAGGTAAATAGCCCACCGTCCACCGACGTTGTGAGGTCTTTTTTCTTGCGAGGTCCAAAATCGGACCTCGGAACAAACAGACCTCTCAGTAGTATTCTCCGTCGCACGACGATTAATTCTATACCTATAACACATATGTTTTAAAAAGACCTCACAACACCCATTAATAGTTTTTCCTTAGTTCGACGCATTTTAGATAGAGGGCCACTAAAACACATACTCTCCCATCGTCGAATATATTTGCGAGGTCCAGGGTATACACACCAAGACCTCTTATGGTCTCGTAAAGTTGGATCATTTAGTACAATGATAATTCATGTGTGTTTTTAAAGGACCTCTTATGGTCTCGTTAATTTAAATTACACTTTCTTAAAGAAAGTAATTTGAGTAGTCCAGCTGCGAATCCCGTTAAGTTAAAAATTTTAATTTATTAAGAAACGGCGCAAATCTATTAGGCACTGAGTGTAATCAAATTTTATTTTTATTTTATTTGACACACGGCCCAATTTGTTAAAGTTTAATTAATGGCAATTAAACTTTTTTGATTGCCAAATAGATTTGGGCCAATTTTTAGTAAATTTAAAAATTTAACCTAACGGTATTTGCAGGTGGACTTCTCATTTTAAAATTGCCTTCAGCATTTTTATTGTCGTCTTAGTTGTTCTTGATATAAATTACACAGGGTGATTTTTAACCACCTTTACGCATGAACTTGCGATATTATAGGACAATGACTTAAAATTTAAAAAAAAAATGGTATAATAAATTATTTTTAGTTGGGGAGATAACTAAATATTTAAATTAGACAAAACAGGTATACTTCTACGGACAAATGATGTAAAAAAAACTGAAAGAAAACTGTACCATTACTTATGCCAATTATAAACACCATGACTTGTTTATTGTATTTTTTTATAAAGAACAAAAAATCAGTCAAATAATTTTACAAAGCTTTGTAAAAACTGAACTAAATAATTTTCAAAACAAAAAATACTATTTATTATTTGTCTTCATAATTCGCGTTTTTTATTTAATTTAAAATACTTGATTATCTTAATAGATAGAAATATTTTACTAACTTTTTTTCATGTTTGGTTATTGTTTCTACTTAGTAATAATTTCCCAAATTTACGCGCATAGGTTAAGAATCATCCTGTATACAGAGTGTTTCCTAACTGGTGTACGAAACTTAAGAGGATGATGTCTTTTGTATTTTATTTAAAAAAACATGTCCGGACTTATTTCTAAGATACAGGGCGTTAAAGTGTTTCAACAAAGTCGGTATTTTTTAAATATCCTAAGAACCCTCTATTTAATTTAGATAAAATTTGGCACCCTTAGTTAATGTTATAAGGTGCCTGTAAAGCTTTGCCTAGAATAAGACTATTGGGTCCAGTAGCGCCTCAGTGGGCACCACACTCAATATTATTAAGAAAAAAATATGTTATTCATTTTTATTAACTTTGGAGGGCGCCACCTGCGATATATTGTCAAAATTAAAAACAAAATAAGTTTTTGAGCCACACTGTATGTAACTTCTAAATACAAATTTTTATTATACAAAAATTTCTACATAAAATAGGTATACTTGGTAAACGTTGATTTAAGCAGCTGTTTTTGAGATATCCGGATTTAAAAAACCACAATGTTAATCTTTTGAAGTGTAAATACTTAGGTGATTTTAAAAGAGAAGTTCAACTAAAATTATGTCCTAAATGTGACCTAACTTTTAAGAAATAGGGTGGTAAAGTTAAAAAAAATAATATTTTTCATCACTCTGTAACTCAAACGTTAGACCGTTTAGGATATAGGTTTATTATTATTCTTAGAATAACCCAACATTTACACTCTAAAAGATTAGCAATAAATTCTGAAACCCTCTGTATAGCTTACACCTGGCCAAATAGGAAGTGATTTTTTTAATCTAGAAATCTCAGCAACGGCTGCTTAAATCAACTTTTACCTAGTATAGTTTTTATGTGAAATAAATAAAAAAATAAAATTGTTTAATAAAATGTTGCATACAGAGTGGCTTAAAAAGGTATTTCGTTTTTAATTTGTGCAAAATATCACAGGTGGCGCCCTCTGAAGTTCCTAAAATTACCTAAGAATTCACAATCTTAAGTATCAGCATCTTGTTTTGAAACACCCTGTATTGCTTAGACTTGACCATACAGAGAGTTAATTTTTAATGCTGCCGCCACATATTGGGCGAACTTGTGGCCGAACTATTTGTCAAAACATTTGGCAAACTATTTGTAAGTAAGCGGACTCGAGAAAAGTTGGGCCAATCAAGACGAATGTAGATGAACTACCCGTCCACACAATGGTTGTTTGCCAAAGTTTGTCGTAGTTGGCCCAATGTCTGGCGGCGGCATTAAATTTAAATGTCTTAAAAATGGCTGATCAAATAAATTTTATCACGTATAACTTTTACAGGTAAACTAAGGTGAAATTGATGGCAGGTTCTAATTTTTACCTCTGAGAGCTCTCTTTAGCCATATTTTGTAACAATACACCTATTATAAACAAAATTATTTATGAAAAACCAAAACCAGATTGAATTTTTAACACCTTGTATCTATAAAATCATCCACTTTTGAAAAAGGGTAATTTTGGTTAGATCGTCATATTTAGCCTTAGAAATTTGTGGTAGCATTTTTTCCGCACTTTCTAGAGACACCCTGTATAACTTGTATATAAAAAAACATATTATTCCGGTGTAAATAAAATAAGTAATACATTTTTTGGTCCCAATTCCCAATTTATCAAGCAATCACCTCTTTCGCGTTTAAAAATCACCATGGTAGATTTTACCGTTAAAAAATTAAAGGGTATAAAAAATAATAAAAAAAAGAATCCGTTAAAAATTATAGTTTTTTGTTGCTATTTTTGGTTACCATGTACTAATATGAGAAACTATGATATTTTAAATATTTTTCTCTTTTTTACCTTGTATTTACCACGGCAGCATAAATCAATTGTAAAATAAATAGACACTATTTTAAGCGATTTTGTACATTTTATGTTAACCTTGACATTGTCGTTCGACTAACTATTTTCTTATATTAAGATCCGAAGAAGGAAGATTTCGTACGTGTAAATTTGTTTCTTTTTTGAAGTATGCAAATTATGTAAACAGAAAAGAAACAGATAAATAAAACTGCGACTTATGCCTAAAACACATTTTATACCGCCATGTCTTTCCACCACTAAATCATTTTCCGAGGTTCTTTCCTATGCGAATTCCCTTTTTACACATTTTTTATGCATTCTTTGGAAGACGTATGTTTGACTCTTAAAACCGTTATTTAGTTTTAAAAAGAGTGATATAAGGTGTACCTAATTTATTGGTGTTTTTTAGCAGTAAGTAGAGTGGGCTAACTACACTATTTAAATTTTTCCAAAACCTCTCAACATTTTTGTGCTATTTTGTATGTACCATTTAAGTAAACCAATGAACCCCCTATGCTTTCTACTCAGAAATAGTATACTTTGTAAGAATGACTCTGAGCAACCTCTTTCAAGATATTTGCATTTAGGTGATTTGATGCAAGCAAAAATGCCTTTAAAAACAGCATCTTAGCAATACCTACAACTGTCACTTGATAAACGAATGGTTTAATGTATTCTTCGATAAACTTTTTGGTTGCACTAAACCACTTAAATGCAAATACCTTGAAAACGGTTGCTCGGAGCCATTCTTGCAAAGTGGACCTTTTTGTGTAAAAAGCTTAGGGTAGTTTACTGTTTTACTTAGATGGTACAAACCTACAGAGTAGCACAAAAAATTTGGGACGTTTTAGAAAAATTTAAATAAAGTATCTAGCCCCCTCTAGTTTACACATAAAACTTAATATCAGATATGAATAGCTCATGATAAAAAAATATCAGATACCGATATTTATTAAAATATTCAAAATGTATTAAAAATTATCCAAATAAATTAAAAATATTTCTTTTTTTTTAACTTCGACACTCTGTATCTTCCCTATTATAAACTTGTGGATATAATTATGTTTGAATAAATCTTAATATTTTGGCATAAGGATTCTGTGGTTGTTCTGTGTACCATTAATTAGCGGACACCCTGTATACATCTACAAATACTAATGTTAATTAGAAAGCAAAAAATAATTTAATTATATCAGTTAAACATTTGTGTTTTTGCCTATTCAGAATGTTCTTTATTTTTAAGTTAAAAATGTGCTCTTGTTGTAATTGTTTTAGGGATACATTTTATTATTAAAATATTTATATTTTCTTGTTGTTTTTATTTAACTAAAAAAATTTAAAGAAACTGTACAAATAAATTAAAAGGGATAACACTAGTTAAAATAGCTACCAAAAAGTAAAAATACTACTTTTATGTCTCTTAATTCTTTCGTATCTTATTTAGTTTAGAGAAAACAAAATAAAATTCACTTAATTGCATATTATTAGACAATAAAGGAGACATCTTTTAAAAATTAGGTTTTATAATTTTTAATTAGCAATAATGTAACAAAAATAATAAATACTTGTTTAAATAAGGATTATATACAGTAAAACAGTTTTTACTAAAATAAGTGTTTTCGAAATTTTTTGATTTTTTGAAAATTTTAACACCCTGTATCCCAAAAGTTAAGACGTTTAGGACACATGTTCATATGAACTTTTATTCCTTAAATAAGCTAAGGAATCATACCCTGATTTTTCGGCCATCAATTAAATTACGCCCTGTATGTACATTATTTATTTTCAAATTCAATAGGATTTTGATTTAAAAAAAGCTATTTTAAAGTAATTTGATTATAGCTATTTAAAAAGTATTTAATCAAAATAATTAAAACATGCTTCATAAAGGAGTAATTCTAAATTATTGAAAAATAAATATGATTGGGAGCCATATGACTTGATACTTGAAGTTAATATTTTATTTTAAATACATTTTATTTTACAGTGAGCACCAAAAGTAATGTCTAAATTAATTTAAAATTCACTGGTTTGTTATTAGAAAAAGAAACTAAACCTGGTCGGTTTTTATTTTTATTGCGTTTTTTTAATGAATAACTAATGCGTACATGTTAGCCCAAGAACCAATTACGACCATCAACTTATTTAAATGAAAAAGCCTAATTTTTATTTCATTTTAACAATTTGCATCAAATTCTAAGTATATTTCATGTACCATGTCTAAAAGAGCTAACAAGAAATTCACCATCTATTTCTTACAAAATTTGTGTTTTAACAAATTTATTTAAAATTCTGGTGATTTATGTATACCTGGAGGTCCAATAATAAGCCCTTAACACGAACTTATTTTTTTATATGAAAACATCTCATTTTCAACAAATTTATAACTTGTGCATCGAATAAATAAAGATGTAGATATTTACATTTAAAAAAATTAATGGTAATGGTCGTAATTGTGTTTTGGGCTTCACTGTATATATAAATTTTTGATTTTAAAAAAGGCGCAGTAAATATTTAAACGGGATGGGTATGTAAGAAGGGTTTTTCAAAAATAAACCACTGAATTTAAAATTAATTTAAAAATTACTTTTGGGGCTATCATTAAGGATTCTTTACTCCTACAACAGTTATCATTTTTTTACCTATTTTGTAATTTCTTGATTTTTTTTAAGCTAGCTGCTACTAAGGAAAGATCACAACTGCCTTAATAGCAGCTAGTTTTATTAAAAATCCAAGGTTTAAAAATTAATTAAAAGAGGATAACCTAAAATTTTTCATCTCTAGGTTACAAAAAAAAATTAAAAGTATTTTTTGCAGATACTAAGTAATAGTCCAAGAGCCCGTAAGCAGCAGAACTTCGTTATTTTGTAAAAACTGAAAGTTTGAGAGCAATATCTTTTTCAATATAGGTAGAAGTACGAAAGGTTAATTAATAAAAACATTACTTTTATTATTTTGTAAAAGCCAAATTTTAGATTTGTAAGTAACAAACAATATCTTCTAATAGATACCAAGTGGTATCTATTAAAAGATATTATCTTCGACTCCAAACAGTTTTGAAACTTCTAACCCCTTATCAGCAAAAACATTTTGAAGTCCAATAATTCTGTTATTTAACAATAACAATATAGGTTCTACAAAAAGTCTTAAATAAGAGTTGTAAGGTTTCCAAATAGGCCTGTCTTTAAAATATTTCGGTGTATACAGAGTGTCCCAAAAAAAGTTATAGCTGTTACAATTTTTTTGGTACACTCTGTAAAAATCAAAATATTTTTAGGACCTATTTGAAAACCCTACAACTCTTATACAAAACCTTGTGTCATATCTTGTTAAATAACAGAAATATTGGACTTCCACAGACAATTAGGCCACTCAAAATGTTTGTCTGTCAAGGAGTTGAAACTGTTAAAACTGTCTGGCGACTGAAAAAATATCTTCTAATAGGTATCCAAGTGACATATCTAAAATTCAGCTTTTATAAAATGACGAAAGTTAAGTTTACTTCATTAACCTTTCGTACCTGGTACCTGCCAAAGCCATTATGAGTCAAACTTCATAGTCTAGCATCGCTTTTACCTATGTTGGAAGCATGCACATTAAAACTAACAGCTTTTAGAAAATAACGAAGGTTTGCCGCCGCTTATGGGCTCTTAATCTATAAGAACTATTTTATTATAGATTTCCTAAAAAAGTATTTCATGGTTAACAGGCACAAAAAAACAATAATTAGGATATTGGTCTATATAGGTCAAACATAGAGGGTTTTAAAAATAAAATTTTCATTGAATTAAATAAACATTTCAAAATTTTAAAACTATTGACATAAAGATCAATAAAATGTATATTAAAATTTGTTCTGCATGGCGAATGGTAGCAGGGGAAATAATATCAAGAAACATTCTTTTACTAAATTTGCAACATTTAGCTTAGTTAAGTGTTTTTTTAACCCTCACATCATTTTCTACGTCCGAATTGGCTAAAACACATACTTGCGTCATCAAAACCTCGCATAGTCTCGTGAGAGTGGATAACAAAATTCTAAACCTCACAACAATGCAGTATTGTGGAGACCAAATTGGACCTCACATCCAATAAATTTCACGGACACCAACACACTATTTTTTAATATTTGCAAAGTGTAAAGGTATATTTAAAAAGAGTGAGATAAACTATGGAGTGTTTAATATTTGTTGTTTTTTTAACACCTATTTTCAACTTGGACCTCATAACACCGCTTAACAACCAAGTACCTCCTAAGACCCCCAGCCACGTATAGGTGAGTATGTGTGTGTTTATCGAAAAGTATTATAACTAAAATATGAAAAAAAATCTGCCTAAAATATTTGACGTTTTGTGAAGCTAGTGGATAAAGAAATTTTATTTAATAATATAATTTCGTTAGGTTTAATAAATACAATTTACCCAATTACACACAAACGTACATCTAAAGTTGGGGTATTAGTTGCAAAAATGCAAATCATCTTATTTAAACAATCGTATTTATTTTACTATCTGTAAAATCAGTATTGTCCAGAAGCGGTCGTTTCTCTTCTTTAGATCTATTTTAACTGACTTTTGGTTCTATTCTTTCTTTCCGCGGAAGAAGCAACACATTTTTAATGAATACCTAATTATTAAAGCTTATTCTTAAAGAATTTTAATTGGTGAGGAAGCTGGAGTAAATTGTAAGTATGTTATTTGATTGATAGAGACGGTTAATTTCGGTAACAATTTTGTTGGCCGGTAATCTAAAGGATCCTAAGAAATAGTATTTTACGTTATAAGTCCGGTGGGTGACTTATTACAGTACGAGATGTTTACGGATGAGGTCCGGCCGAGTCTGGAATATAAACGAGTACTGTAATAACCCTAACGGACGTGTATCGTATGATATTTTATTCCATACTGTCTTTATAAAAATTAATAAATAAATATTATTTATAAAATTTTAAAAGAACATGTTGTTAGTTTATAAATTATTTCACTTAAATTACGTAGGTAACAGCCTTGTTTTCCATATCATAGGTAACTATGATTATTCTTCGCTTGTCACTGTCAAATTGATTAAAAAAATTATATTAGTTGTAGGTCCTAAACGGTTTTAAATAGGTAGGTAACGCTAGATATAGGTTGAAATAAAAATTACCAATTTTAGTTAAACAAAATACTTTAAAAATTGTAATAAGAAGTCTGTTTTGTAGAAATTTCATCATTTTTATTTACTAAAGTTGGTAAAAAAATATATTTTAGGTACAAGTAGAAATTCCTATATATTCTAATATCAGATAAAAATCGCTTAATATATGAGTGGCATTTATTTCAACATTTAATTTCATTGTGGCATCGAACAATGACATTAATCAAGGCATTACAACAATGATTACGTGGACATTTATAATGATACATGACAGCGTTTCTAACACAAGACATTACGGTACCACGTACCGTAATTTGCAATTTACCGGCCCCAAATTAATACAGGGTAAGTGGATTTACTGGACAGTATAAAATAAACGAATTTTTAATGCTTGAGACATTCTGTCAAAATGTTAAAAAATCGTTTTTGCGGTTTATTGCCCAGAATGTCTTTTACGCTACATTAAGTTAATAAAAAAATACTGTTAATAACTTTTATGGAAAATATATGGAAACAGAAAATAAAAAAAGTATATACTTTTAAAATAAAATAGGTGTTAATTTAAGGTTTTTTAATAAAAAAATAACTTTTTTATACAATTTCTTGTTGATTTTATGACACAAAGTTTGAGTCTTAAAATTCAAGATATATTTAATATAGAGTTTGTCGTTGTTACAAAATTCCTGAGCCTAATAATGTAATTAGGTACTTAATGTAAACAAAATTGGGTAAATAATATTTTAGCTTTTTTTTGGCCGTGGTTTTTACCCGTTTCGTCAAAGTTCTTAATTTGGTTGGTAAGTTAATCCCATTAAAGAAAGTAGCCCTGCCTAAACTTGTGGCTTCAAGGTTTTAAATTATTAACCAAGATTTTTTCTTCATAAAGCTTGCTCCCAGTCATTATGCGTCATCTCATTCTGTTAGCTCTTGAATATTGTAAAAAGTAGCACATTTTAGTTTCTTTACTTTAGTGGGAAGCAATCCAAAAAATTAATTTGCACACTTTATTAACTATTCTGCTATTATTGCTTCCTGTTCGCGGTTGAACACCAACCGGGTTTTATTGTATATTACATACTTTCACTGGTATACCCTCTTAAAAAAAAAAAAAATATTTGAGTAAAACGTAGAAAAGTTAAATTCATTCGACACATCCCTATAACTTCTGTTTTTCCATTACCTTCATTGCAGTTCATTCTAAATATTTTGACCACCGCGTGGTTTTGTATTTATATGCTCTAAACTAGGGTAGGTATTTTTTTATCTTTGGACAATCTACGAAGGCTGAAAGCCTAAATAACTAACGTGCTGTGGGTGTCTTAACGTGGTAATACTGACCCTCGCTAATTTCTTAATTATAGGCTCAAGGGTACTTCTTGAGTTTTTAAAAACATAGCAGAAAGTTGGTAAGAAGTAAGGCTAATTCAATAATGTAGAATTATTAGGTATTAATTACGTTTCTAAGAAAACAATATCTTATCTTAAAACTAAATATTTGATGCGTAAATCTAAAAATTGTAGAGTGTAAAAAGTTTGTTACCTGCCCAAAAAGCCGTTCGCCATACAGCTGACTCTTATGACCCACTGAGCTTAGCTGGCTTATCTCAAACCATGCGGTGTGGTCTAGTAGACATATCAAAGAATGCGTGGTAGTTATAATATGTATAGTTTCGAAGAGCTTGTTAATACTTACCTCTGTTAATTGTAGTCCCGATCTACCCTAATGCCGCTCAGAAAAATTGGTTTGGCAAAGGTGGCATCAAACCCTATTTTTGCCATTAGTTTGTGTAAGATTTTAAAATTAATTAAATTTTATTACTTATAACAACAATGTAACGTTTTTTTTTATATAAAATATGTTAAATATATTTTTGTTCTTTTATGTTGTGTTTAACCTTTTAGTCTCATTTTCATAATTTAATTATGTTCTTTTTTGAAACAGCCTACAAAGGTTTTTGACCGTGGGTGTCGGGCTATTAGATGCTTTACCAATATTTTCCCTGTTTTGTCAACGTTGTCCAAGCAAAAACATGCAGTTTTTGCATTTCACAGCACCTTTTAGACAACGCGGTATTCCACCACGAACGTTATTTCCTAAATAACTACTACCTAGGATTGGCAGAATACTATACAGAGGTTTTGCCATTACCATCAGTGAAGTAACGAGCTATTAAAAACCCGATGTAAGAAACCGGTCTATGCAGTAAGGAAGCTAGTAATTTAGCCGCTACATCACGCTCGCCAGAAGAACCAGAACATTTAGGACTTCTAAATATTAGATAACAAGTTTTATAGTTTATTTTCTTTTTACTGTTTTACTTTATAGTTAAAAATATCTTACCTACATGCCACCTTTACTCGCGTTTCCCCTATTTAAAGTTAAGTTAAACTTTAAACTTTAACAATCAAGCAAATTATCATAAGTAATTTATAGGGTGGTGTCTTTCGAACTGTGAGTTTTTAATTTTAATTTAATATTTTAATTTTCGGCCTCATAAAATATCTTTATAGCTTAAATCTACTTTTAATAAAATTCGGCTACCCACTGTTATATGGGTGCTTGTTAAAAAGGTACCGTTAGAAAGGAAATATGGTTTACTGAATTTGTCTTACAATTTATGTTAAACTGCATCAATTATTTGGTTAGAATATAAAATTAAAATTAATGAATATATTTTGCAAATTAAAAAAGAATATTAAATCAGTTGGCTGCATATATTTAGGTGACACCGGGTGACACAAGATGTTGTTAATCCTGAATTTGTTTCTAGTTTTTTAAAGTATAATAACAGCATAAATGGTCAGTTTTTTTAGCATTAGTTCCGGTTTAATCGGAAGTACCATAAACTTTTTTATTTTAAATAAAAGTACTCACTTTTATTTCTACAGACTGTCCCCGTTTAATGTTAACAAAAGGACAAATGGACCACAAATTGCATTAAAAAAAAGTTGTTCTTCTAAAAATTTTGCTTGTAAAAATAGGATACACGAAGAGAAAATGTTGATTTTGTACAAAGAGTTCGCAAAAACTTAAAAAACATGATTTTTCTTTATGAGTAAACTGAATTTATTTTTTTATTTTTAAGCAAAATATTATAAGAAAATTTATTTAGAATAATGTTTGCAGTCGATAAATAAAATATTACAAAATTTTATTAAACTCCTTAATTTGGCGGAAACGTCTTAATTACAGTCGTTTACAACTAAAAAATTGTGTTGTGTAAAAATTTGGATAAAGCAGGTTATATTCATGAGACCTTTTGATACCCCTGTAACATTCATAAAGTCATTTAAAATGCTATGGACCAAAATTTACATTTTTCAAAAAATGTTATTCTTCATAAACATTTTTGCTCGTAAATAAAATAGGATTTACGAAAAGAAAATGTTGATTTTGAATAGAGGGTTCGCAAAAACTTAGGAAACATGATGTTTCTTTATGAGTAAACTATCTTATTTTTATTTTTAAGCAAAATTTATAAAAAAATAATATTTAGAATAATGTTTGAGCCAATAAAAAAAAATATTACAAAATTTTAACTCCAGAATTTGGCGAAAACGCCTTGATCACAGTCGTTTACAGCTGAAAAATTGTGTTGTGTAGGAGTACAAAGAAAGCAGGTGTTTGAAAAGCAAAGTATAAGAGTTATTTAGGTTATTTTATTTTAAAAATATAAAATATTTAATTTTTGATTACTCAAAAATCAGTTTCTTTAGACTTTTCGATACTCCAATAATACAGTCATTTAAAATGCAATTTTTAAATACATTTTCTAAATGATATTTTAAATAAAAATGAAAAATAAAGGTGGTTTACTCATGGAGAAAAATTTCAAGTTTTTGCCTGTATACAAAATTAACATTTTTTCTTTCACATGCAAAAATTATGATAAAGAATTACTTTTTCTTTTGAAAATAAATTTTTTGGGTTATTTATCCTTATTAACCCCATCCGTACATTTGTATTTTCTATAAAATTCTCTTATCAATGATATATCATACAGGGTGTTTCTTTTTAAAATGACGGTAACAAAATACTTTTACAGAGAATCAAAGACCAATATTATTTATGCTTTAAATTTATTTTTTTGCTAAGTGGATTCTAAAAGTAAAAGAATTACCTATTTAATTTCACAGGTAATAATATATTTTATATTTTTTAATAAATCACTTAATTTGGTACTTTCAGTGTTTATTGTAATGAGTAAGAGAAGATTTAAAATTTTTCAAACGTTTGAAATAGAAACACTGCTATTCTTTTTAATTTTAAAATCTCTTATTAATGGCATATTAGGGGTGGCCCCCTGTGGTAATATCATCTTTTTTTTTGCAGTTAAAAAAGGAAAGAGTGAACGAATTTTGGAAAAGGTTTCTACAAAAAAGTAATGCAGTGTTACTTTTTGGGTGGAGGACCTTAATTTTTCTTTGTTTCTGCTTTTCAAAATTATTTTGGCTACAAAATCAATTACGGTTTGGAAAATGATGCCTTTTTGCATTCCCGTTAATCTCACGTGAGATTAAGGAATAAGGAGGGGGCTTGAGAAAATCCCACCAAATCTCACCAGGGGAGAGGGGGTCCAAAAATGTGAAAAACGCCTTACGTAATTTATGGACGCTCCTTTACATTAGATTTTCTATTTCGAAGATGGTGGCCGCTATCTAGAAAATATTCCTGTCGCACAACTTATTTATTTTACCATTAAGGGGGCTTGAGATTTTGGTTTATACCAATACCCGTCATGGCTCTCGGCGCCCCTATTATTTACCATGGACCCGGTGCAGCCACTTTGGTAAGTTCCTGTAAGGCAGGTACTGCAGGTACTGTTAAAAAGCAAAGATTAAATATTAAATATTATTTCTACAATAGGAAATTCTTTCTATTGATTCTAACTTACTTCCAGTCTTAAAGTATTTGTTGAATTTAATAAATTTTGGTTTAGTACAAAAATAATTTACATTTTACCGTAGCACAATTATATTTGTTCTTTAAGAATATTCTTGCTTCCTGTATTATTCCAGTGGACCAGGTAGAGCTACTTTGATAAGTTCCTATAAGACAGGCGAAACCCGTCAGTGGAGAGGATCTTAGTGAATAACATAAAAAGTGGGGATTTTTCCCTTAACTGTCAAAAAATGAAGATAACATTTCAAAAATTTAATCGACAGTAGAGAGTTACTTTTTATTTCTCCTAAAAGTATCAATAATTTTTACAAATTTGCTTATTTCATTAGGAGCTGTTTTAAAGTGCTCTGTTGACTAAAAAATGGTTTTTTATGTAAAGAAATAATTCAACGTCACGTGGTAGCAAGTCTGGACCATGCGGTGAGTGATATAATACTTTTAAACCTGAAACCACTTAAAATCCATGCGTTAGTTTGTTCTTAAGGTAATAACGGCCGTATTTTCCAAGCTCTGTTAAATATTTATCAAACAGTAGCCTGCTTTTTAAGTATGCTATCAGTCTAATAAATATTTGTCAAAACTTGATAAATACGGCTGTAACGCTTACAATTATTCTAAACAAGTATTAGTTGTAGTTAGTTGTAGAAATTAAACAATATATGGTTTATTTCCAACAATCAAAGTTGCAAATTATTCAAATTTACTTCCTTAAAAACATCAAATAATCTTTTTACTGACTTCTAAGAATATTCATCTATTTTTAAATTCTTTGTTTATTTAACCCCGGTTCATGTCTCCTTTCGGCGAAATACCGCTATCAGAAAAAGCATTTGAAGATCTCCGCCGGGCTTTTCCCGCTTTATCACAAACGCGGCCGCGCTTTTGGCGGCTTGCGCCACAGCGATATCGGCATGCTTTGTCGGGGCTTTGACTAGTTCCGAGAATAACTTTTAATAATTTCACCCTAGATATTGGTTCTTTTAGTTGACCAATAGGATTTCTAAATTATGGAAGCCATATTTGGTTTAATTTGTTTCTGTATTTTTATTGGTTTAACCATTTCCTTTTTATTTGGACCCACCTCTATTTTAACTTCTCTCTCCCAAATTACTTTTGACAATTTAGTGTAAATTAAGATTTCACTCATGTAACAAGAGGTTACTTTTTTCACGTTAGTTTACGAGAACGTAAGGTTTTCTCTTAAATTTTCACCCCCAAAAGTGTATTGGGGCTCCCTCAAGTAACATAAGGTTACAAAGATTACGTAATAGACTTGTCAAAAGGACAACTATTACAAAAGAACGTTAAGGTTCTTTTAACTAAGTACTTAGCAAAAAGTTTTCTTTGTGCTATTCCCAGCTATTTTGTGCAAACTGTTTGTACAAATTGTCTTAGAGAAGACATTCCGTGAAAACGCTAAGGTTTTCTCAACTTTTCATTTTTTAACCCGTTCCCGAGCATTACAACATAACATATCACCGCAGACAAAATGTCTTGAGACTTTCAACAGAATATACTGTACAATAATTGTAATAGAGTATTGTAGAGTGATTTGTGTTGCCCAGACTGGCCTAATTTACTGGGACAATAAACTGTGAAGGCAATTTAGAAATAAGATCTAAAAGACTATTCGTTTTTTCTGGGCTTCCTTACATTAGCTGACATAACTCGACCGTGTATCGATTGTCCTTATTGTGTTAAATAAATTTAACTGTTTTAATGGTAGTTTTCTGTAAACAATTTTAGTTGTGGGAAAGTCTCTACTTCAAATAAATAGATCGCTACTAAAATAACAGAACTCACCCTGTGGGACAAGCCTACATCGAAATTAGAAGTGGTTGGATTTAAAGAGAAACTCTATTAAATTTAATTTCATTTTCTTAAACCCTTAACAAAAGTGGTCGAACTAAATAGGTTCATGGGGACTTGAAACTTTAAAGTTCCCTACCCCGAATTTGTAATCAGTAGAGTCGAACTGAATCTGGTTTTTCGGCCGAAACTAAAATTTCGACCATAGCTTCAGTTTTAAGAGTTTTTAAATAAAGATAGCGTTACCGCGAGAAACGAAGTTAGACGAGAGCACTGACAACTTCCAAAATCAGTTTCGGCAAAGACAATTATAGCCTGCCGCCGAAACGTGATTTGATGGCCGAAACTGACCTGGCAGTTACTGTAATGTAAATCACCATTAACGTTCATTAAATGTATATTTCAAAAATATATATTTTGTCTAAATAAACAATTGATAATTAATAACAGTAAAATTTGGTCAAATCTTTAAATGATTCTGATAAATGTAGGTAAAAATATAAAATTTTACAGTTCTGTTATTATTATAACGGTAATATTTATAGACCATTATTATAAAGTATATCATTGCATGTCAAATCTTCATTTAAAAAATAAATTTTAGTTTTATTTTGTTTACATTATTTTATACTTCTTCCAATGGGTAATTTATTCTTTTGATTTCATAAAAATTTTCCATAATAACAAAGATTCCTTGATTAACAGATACTGCAATTTGTCTGAACGAAACAATGGCACCTTCATTTCACGGAGAAATTTAATTATGGATACATATACAAATTAAAGTAATTATTTTTTTTGTACAATTCATAAACGTAATATTTTAAATTTATAATTTACTTTTTATTACAAGATTTTGTATTGATTCAAAAAATTCCATTATAACTATGATTTTTTACTACATATATTACTTATTATTATTTTTTAATACAAAGTTGCTTGCTTTTTAAATTAAAAAATAATAAATTGTTATTTTTATTGCATAGAAAATATATCTTAAAAGTTTTCAGCATAATTGTCGTGTAAGTAAATTCTTATAAATTATGATCCGTCAATACTCGGTGTATACGTAATTTTAAACATTTTTTAAACTAATTGTAAAGGTTCATTAAAGTTTAAAACGCTTTTTTTTCACTGGCTTTCAAAACAGTGTTTTCAAAGACAGTGACCATGATTTCTCAAAAACTACCTAACCGGTCGCCCTCAAATTTTGTCACAATCTTCTTAGATATATTTTTAAGCAATTAGTAAATGTGTTTTTCACGAGAAGTTTTTTTTTGGTTTTTAATAGATAATTTTAAGCCTAAATTTGGGGCCCGAAATCGATTTCTGTGTTTGCAAAACCACCATTTTGTCCGAAAAATGTTTTTGCTTATTTCTTCGATTAATTTATAAATTATACATTTCTAAAACAAAGTAGGTTAGGTTTTTGATTTTAGATGATCCAATCCAGAGATATTGTGGTCACCGCAAAACGTCTTTTTTATAGGAGCACCTGAACATTGGCTACAGAGGCTTTAAAAGTATTTTTTCTGAGAAACTAAATACGTTAAGGTATTGTTAGAAGTATACAGAATATATGTAGGAGAAAGTGGGGTGGATTCATACAAGAGGCACCTACATACATTGAGTTTATCTGAAGTTAGACACTGGAGTAAAATAGTAACGTAAGTGGGTGTGCACAGTTTTTATGTGTGTTTACAGACTAGTGAAGTTTCAGAGTTTTCGGTGCGGTAAGATCGAGTGGACAACACGGAACGTGTTTTTGCCTGGCGTTAGTAATTTCATAACGTAACTTTGGACATATTTTATGACCAGTTACTATTTTTTAAATTAAGTATTGCTATTTAATCCTTATTAAAATAATACAAAAGCACCCATTTAATGTGTAAATTAATATAGATAAATACGGTTTTTCTATTTCAATTTTTTTTATTAATTAGCATGTGATGGGGCAGATTAATACACAAGTATATGGGGCACATGCATACTGTATAATTGCAGCCCTGCCCCTTTATAAATATTTGTTAACTTCTATTTTTTGTTACACCGACGACTATAGTTGTAAATATTATATAAAGTAGTTTAAGTTCTATTTTTACGGAAAAAAAACAGGGTGCTTTATGAACTTTGGATGTCAAGGATCAGTTAATTTATCAGACATAGTGATGATATTACCATAGATCTTAGGTCATAGTTGTTAATAACATAGGCATATTAATTTTAGGTTTTGTAAGTTAAGGTATCTTGGTGTTAACTAGAGTTTTTTTATTTGATATAATTAATAATGTATAGGCAATATTTTTTTTTCCATTTTGAGATTGTTACTTTCAATAAATATAACTGACTAAAACAAAAATGTTATAAAGTGGTGTAGATAATCATACATGTAACGTAAAGACCGTTTAATGACACTCTGTTCACTATTCGTTACTTACGTTCATATCACAAACTATTGCGATGTTAAAATAGGCATTAACAGATTTGGATAAAACCTGTTTTTTAATTTTGAATTTTAATATTAGTTTTGTATGTTAAAAAATGTATTTGTGTTTTTTTTATAAAGTATGGTATAAAACAATAATAAACAATAATTATGACGAATTATTAGTGATGTTAAATGTTAAAAAAATGTATTTGTGTTTTTTTTTTTATAAAGTATGGTATAAAACAATAATAAACAATAATTATGACGAATTATTAGTGATGTTAAATGTGCCCCTTCGGTTGTATGAATGTACCGCACTAATGGGGTACATTCATATATTTTGCTTTTTTGTAAAAGTCTTATGGAAACTCGCGCCTGTAGATTTTCAATAATATTAAGGTTTTACTACAATATAAAATAGTTAAGCTACTAGTGTGTCATAAATTAAAAGAGATATACCTAAAACACGGCACTCCACAAAGCAAAATATAAAAACTTTATGAAGCCTCCCCACTTTCCTCTACAAAATTTTAAATTTATAAATTTAAAGGGCTTTTCACAAAAAAATTTTTGAAAATATTTTCTGTCTTCTAACCCCTTAAAACATGCCACGCCGTATAATTTGTTTGTACATTCCTTAAAAAAGATTAAAAATGCAAATTTTTATTATATTTTTGGGGAACACAGTTTTTTCAAAATTTACTTGTTCAGGGCTATATTTTTCTCCCAGCAACCGAAATGTTAAACACTTCAAATCAGAAAGGGAGGAAGGTGATACCTCATCTTAAAAACTTTTAAGTTATCTTTTTAATAGTTTTAGGTTTTAAAAAATTGTTAAGTAGTTCCTAAGAAAATTTACCTTCAATGTTTTTCTAACCAGCAGTTAACTCTTGCAACTTTTCTATTTTTTTTTAAATGTTTGAATAAAATTAAGTACAAAGTTATAACACCTTAATTCGCATTGTTTCTGCAAATCCAGTTTATTTTGTTACTTTTTGTTAAGCAGGAACATTAAATGTTTTATTTTATATATAGGACACACGGTATAATTTTACTAATTTAATTAAAAAATATCTCTTAAACTAAGATTATACTGCTTTTGCAACTTTTTGACATCTAACTTTTAAAATAAGTTTTAATTTTGTTATTGCAAAAACAGTAAATTTTGGATCAAGGAGTCACAGACAAATTGAAATAATTATCGGCGGGCAAAACTTTAGTGTAAAAGTACGTTACCGGGTCGCTAACTAATTCACTGATATTTGAATTTTTTTTTTTAATTCGGCTTTTCAAAATGCCCCGTAGCGGGCTGGATCCGGCCTGCGGGCCAGAGTTTGCCCATATACGATTTGGATAGATGTCACTATTATTTTCATCTTGGTCCCTAACTTACCGTTAAATAAAATATTAATATAACTAAAAATACTTAGGAATCAAAAACTAGCAGAAGTAGTATTGTTGTGCAAGAAATGTCATTTTTTATTTACCAAATTTTATTTAAATATTTTTAAATTATTTTAAAGGTATAGAGGATAGCTATGGGCTAGGAACACTCGACATTTACGGTAAATTATCTTAAAAACAACTTACCCGATTTGTTTTAAAACTACAAACTATAAAAAAGTGAATTTGGAACCCCTAAGGATCGGGTATTACTTAACCCAGGATTTTTTGATCAGTATACAAGAGACAAGACAAGAGACAGAAATTTAAATAAAACTGAAAAAAACATAAAACAGCAAACAAAAATAAAGTTTTTTAATGCTGTTTTGTAGTGAACATACAATAATTCTAAAAGATTTTTTTAGTATCGTCTAAATTATTAACTTTTTTAAAAAAGTGAAAATATCCAAAATGTTTTGTTTTTAATTATATTTTTTAAAATAATTACAGTTTAAAGACATTTTTTTAAAATTCCTATTTTAATCTGTGTATGCCAATAGAGGAGTTAACTAACACATATACAAAAATACCAAATAATATTTTTTAAATTACCTCAACCTCAAAAATGCAAAGATCTACCGGGGGTCAACGAATCAATTAGACAAGCGATAACTCCTAGTGCATTAGACATATTAAAATAAAACTTGGTACAGGTAAACAGTATGAAAAATGAAGACTGCGCATATTACTCACTTTGTGGTTACTTCCAGTTTAATCGGAAATTGTTTTAATATTAAATGTTAAAATGAAACACCTTGTTAATTTTAACATTGTTGGAATTTTAAGACAATTCTTAATAGAGATTTGACATTTGTAAAAAAATTACTTCTGTTTGATTTTTTTAAACCATTTGTAATATAGCATGGAGTTATGATCATTCATTTAAATAGTTATTTTTAATCCAAAAAAAGTATCGTTAGAATTGTTAAAAATTCCCTTTTTCAAAAAGGGCTTGTCTAAAAAAGATTGTAATTTAAAAAATAATAATTAGGGACGAAAATGTCAATTTGGCATTTTGTTTTATTGATATCTTTTATGCTAGTCACCAAAATTTCTGATTTTTCTAACATTACCTGGGGTCCTAGAATAATTTAAGTCCAACCACGGCCACAAAGACGCATATTAAAAATAACTTTTAAAAAATTATGTAGGCCTCAAAATTTTGTAAGATATTACAGCCGATTTAAGAATTGTCTCAGATAATGATAAAATATACAGGGTGTTTAATTTAGGATTTAAAATTAAAGCCATTTCTGGTAAAACCGGAAGAGACTGGAAAGTGAAAAATATGCGAATACTCTCCTGTTTTCATACCATTTACCTATTCCAAGCAGTGGCGTAGCGTGCGTGAAGGGGCTCCGTATCAAAATGAGTTAGGAGACCCCAAAAAAAATTCTTAGACCAAAAAAAGGTTACCACTTTCCCAAAACATTATTTATATTCTTTTTCTTATTTCTATTTTGTCTTACACACATTTGGCATTTGAAGGGGCTCCAAACAAAAGAGTTAAAGACAAAAAAAAAGTCACCGCTTTTCAAAACCATTCTTCGTCTTATTTCTAATTTTAAAAACTTACACACATAGCCCGGGGGCCCCGTATTATTGATACGGCTGTAACGGCGCGGCGGTAGCTACGCTCCTGATTCCAAGTCTAATTTGGATATGCCTAATACTCTAGACTCTAGGTGTTATGGCTTGTCTAATAAATTCGTTGACACCCTGTATACAAGTACGACTTTTTTTCCACGTTATTACTTTACTTACAACCGGAAAAATAAAAAGTTTATAGTAAAATAATTGTTTGCAAAATTTAAATAAATCCAAAGAATAAAATAAAGAAAAAAAAAACAATAAATTCCAACTGTTTAATTACAGTCTAGAGAATAAAAGATATTCACTTAAATATTCAGTGTGATATCCCACATGCTATACTGTCATTTAAATTCACAACATACTATAAAATCTAAACTAAGTAAGTAATTTTATTTTGACGTTAAAGAGATATTTGAAGTTTTAATGCTCTTTATAAAGACGTAACTAAACATAAAAAGTTTATTGCGCATAGAACATTAAAATTTTACGATATAAGAGCTTTTCATCATTGTAATATATCCATGACGTATTTAGCGTAGCTTATTTCTTTGTGTCATGCAAAATTATTTAGTTTAGAATATATAAAGAAAGCAAGAATTCACCTTTTCTCTTTAATCTCGCCTACTTTTTAACACATTTTCTTTAACAAAATACAAAATTTAAAACTATATCATTTAAATTAAAAAATTGTTGGTTTTTTTATAGTATAAATATAGGACAAATATTTTTTCAAAAAATCACATTTATTTTATACAGGATCTTATAGTCCCGGGGCAATTAATGAAAAATGATAAAAATACTTTTAAAACCTTTTTATGAGGGTTCCGTTTGACGATTTTACCACAAATATTTATACCGCCGTATATGGAATCGGAGCTTTAACCCAGCCTCGTCAGTGTCAAATGTTTCGAGTGTCGGAATGGGCGAACGCTTCACTTTTTTGTCGAACAAGTTTACCGCAATGTTTTACATGGCATTTTTAAACATTGCGCCAAAAGTCGTAAGGTTTACAGTCACGTATCCCGCCTAGTCCGATACCCGAAACATGTGTTTGAGCGTTATGGTTTCATGACTGTAAACCTTAGGATTTTTGGCACAATGTTTAAACATTGCATGTAAGACATTGTGGTAAACTTGTCCGACAAAAAAGTCCGACACCAGAAACATTTGACATTGACAGGCTGGGTGGAAGAGGTGCTTTACTTCCATATATGGCAATATAAATATTCGTTGTAGACAAAAAAAAACTTTTAAAAATTGTTGGCCCAGGAAATACAAGGTGATTTAAAAATCGATCACGAAAATTAAGGGGGTGATTCTACTTGACAAAATAAGGGTACATCTTCATAATTTTTTTTTAAATGTCATTTGTTTTCGAGTTACAAGCCGTCAAAGTTCAATTTTTCATTTGTTTTTTCGCCATATTGCATTTATTTTTTAACCAATCCAGTTGATATTTAGCACCCAAATTGAGCTTTGCAGATTCTAAAAGTTTAAGGCAAAAGTACTCTTTTTAAATACCGCCAAAGGGCACTCTACCTAAAACTTAAAAGTTATTTACATCATAACTTTTTATTTTGACAGATATCGAAAAGCTGGGGGCACCATTTTATAGACAATTAAAAACTTTAAAAAATAAGGTACTCTTTATTAAAGTCGATAAACCTCACCGTTTAGCCACCAATAGACATTAAAGTTTATATCAATTTTAATTAAATTACCTACATACATACAGGGTGTCCAGTAACTCAACCGACAACCTAAACCAAACGATTCTACAACAAAAATAAGAAAAAAACTTTATATAAACGTATGTCCTAAACGTCTTAGTTTTTGAACTACGGGGTGCAAAAATAAAAATAAAAATCTTCTAATTTGACCCCGTCCGATCTTTTTGTTTCCAAACGCGCCAGAGGGCTATTTTATAGACCACAAGGAAACATATTTTTTAGACAAGTAAAAACGTTGGAGGGCCAAGTGTCTCCAGCTAAAAGAAAACTATGTTAAAAAATAAATCGCCACTTTTCCAAAACGTTTCCTCCCTTTTATATGCTAAGTACTTATCGGACTGCCCTTGTTGATATTGATTCAGATTCTATGGAAAATACTATGTAAACATTATGTGTATGGAGAGATCTAAATCTTTTATCGATTTTCCTGGAAAAATACCTTGACTCGACTTGATCTCACCCACATGCGACTTTCCTGGAACGGCGCCCAGGGGCATCGCGACGCACATTTTAAGAAGCCCTACTTAAGCATACCGTTTTTGTTGGAATAGTATGGAATATTGTCTGGTACTTAATAATGAAAGTATAGTTTGTTATGAGACGAGCACGAAATGTAAATTATTCCCCGCATGAGTATGACTTGCTGGAAGTCATAGGAGAAGAAAATGATCAATGAGTATTTCGTGCGAGTTATTTTTTTAAAATCTTTGGAGAATCCACGAAGGCAGAAAACCTAAATACTAACGTACCGAGGGTGTTTTAAGCAAGGTAAGAGGAAGTTTGTTAACACGGGACTTAAAAACTTGAAGAAGAAGAAGAAGGAAAGACCTCCGCTGGCAGTAGGTTCCACAGTCTAGAAACTCTAGGGATAAAAGAATGAACGAAATGGAAAGTTCAGGGCCTGCCCAGTTGGACCGTATAGGGATGCATACGTGCGGCACCACGAGTTTCTCTGTTGGGAGCTGCAAGAAGAGGGACTATACTGGATAATTCGTCGGAGCAGAAGCTGTAAAAGTATCTATAAAAGAGCGATAGATCTCCCACAGCTCGACGATGGGCAAGAGAAGGAAATCTTTCAGTAAGTGGATGATCATTAATAAGACGAACAGCTCTTTTTTGGATGGCATCAAGAATGCTGAGGGTTGTAGGGGATGCCATTCCCCAGACATGAGAACAATATTCCAGATAGGGTTAGGCGCAGAATGCAAAAACTAAATTTATCAGAAACAGCGGGTCTTATCAAATGTACGATGCTCCCTCCTAAAGATCTTTACCATCCTGTTTTGCCTGTTAAAATGAACAATAAACTCATGTTTGTCTTGTGTGCAAAATGTGGTTATGAGATGAATCAAGACTCTTCCTGTTCACATTCCAATGAAGAAAGGGCCTTAACGGGTACGTGGGTGCTAGATGAGGTCTTGAAAGCTTTGGAGAGGGGATATCATATATTAGAAATATTTGAAATTTGGAAATATACTACATTGCAGGGTAATAAAGAAATGAAGGGTTTGTTCACAGATATGATGAACAAATTTATAAAGATCAAACAAGAAGCTTCGGGGTGGCCGAAAGAGTGTAGATCAGAGGAAGAAAAAAACAATATATTGAGAAATTTTCTGACCGTGAAGATGTTAATTTGGAATATGCTGCAATTCTGGAAAACCCCGGTCTAAGGTCCCTAGCTAAATTGATTCTTAACTCTTTTGGGGAAAATTTGGACAGCGCGAGAACCAACCAAAAACTAAGATTGTAAATGATCCGGCGGAATTCTTTTTAATGCTTACAAACCCTGCTATCTATGTTAATGCTAGTCTCCCTATTAACGAGAACACGTTAATTGTTAATTATGAATTCACGGATGAGTCTTACGATCCACTTCCGATGGTAAATGTTGCAATAGCTGCTTTTGTCACGGCGCAGGCTCGGCTTAAACTATATTCTTACCTGGAAGAACTTGGCGATAGGGTTTTATATTACGACACGGATTCGGTAATATACATCTCGAAACGTGATACCTCTGACATACCAACAGGCCAATTTGTCGGTGACATGACCGATGAACTGGAGGGATATGGTTCTGGATCCTATATTACGAGTTTTGTCTCTGGTGGTCCGAAGAACTACGCCTATAAAATATTCTCGACAAAAACAAAGTCGGAGCAGTTTGTTTGTAAAGTAAAGGGAATATGCCTTAACTATGAAGCGTCAAAGTTGATAAACTTTAATTCCATTAAGGACATGATTCTGAAGAGGTCTGATCCTATACCTATTGTATCCAAAAATTTTCACCGAACTAAGGAACATTTGATTACCACAAATACAGAAGTGAAACTCTACCGTCCTAATTCTACAAAGAGGAAATTTCTGGACGACGGCAGTTCCGAACCATACGGATACAAGAAGAAGAAAGTGAAATCTTAAAATATGTAGTATTATTTATAAACTATACTAAAACCTATGGGTCTAAGATGAAAAAATATATTGTTAAAATGTGTATTATTTTTTAATAAAGAGAGATTAAACCTAATAATGTTGTGTTTGTGTATAGGTGTGAGAAAGGGCGGAGGTATAGGAAGTACGGTATAGGCGTGAGAAAGGGATCAGTTCACGTCTGACAACCTCGTTAAGGGCTTCTTTTATAATTGTCATCATATTGTTTATGACATGATTTTCAATATCTATTTGACAATTGTAAGTTAAACCCGATCAGAAGCCCGTCGGGCAGGGACCAAGATAGCTAATGCCAAGGTAGATAAGGTCAAGGTAGATAACGCCAAGGTAGATAATGCCAGACCTAACCTCGCACCTGTAGCTAGCGCCATTCTTCTTTTTTTTTTGAGGTTATGTTGACAATTCTTCTTCTTTTCCTAGTTTTTGGCTCGAAAAAGAAATCCAAGCTTTTTTGAAGGCTATAGATAAAATGTGTTTATGCCAGTTAAGGTTATTCTCAAATGTGACGCCCAATAGGTTGGAATGTGCCACCGCTCTGCAAAACCTGGCCACTCATAAGCAAAGGGTGAGTGTTTAATGTTTTTTTTCGCGACAAGGAACATGATTGTGTTTTGGATGCATTAAATTGAACAAGATTTTTGCTATACTTTCTCTTCGACTATTGATATATTACTGGAAAACATTTAAAACAACTTTTTTTGGATTTATATAAATAAATTTAATATTCTCGATTTGTGACAAATTATTTGTCACTCATGGCATAGGCCATATTATAGCCCACTGCAAATTTTATATCGAATGTGGCTAATTTCATTATTAGTTGATTTTGCGTACCTATTTGTATATTCTTTTGTGACTAAAAAGTAGTGACTTTGGCTAAAAAGTTATATCTGGAAAACGAGGTTGTCCCAAACATATACAAATTATCGTATTTATACACATTTACGGGAGGTCTGGGAAGCACCGCCCAGCGGGTAACGATGTTCACCCTCATAATTTCTAGACGCAACCTCTAATCAATCCGATGTCTATTACTTAATATAAACATTAAAGCTAAGCTGATAACTTAGCTGATTTGCACTCCGCGAATCCGCTTTTTAATTCTTCAGTTATCGAAAAACGTTTTGGATGCAGGTTGATGTGTTTTTTATCTATAAAAAATAAAAACATTACTACGGTGCTTCCCGGACCTCCCCTAAAGCAACTTATGACGGCCGTGAGTAATGGATGTGGGTAATAAACGTGAAAGATAACCGCGTGTAACTAGCCTCATTATCCGAGTCGAAGAAAAATAATTTTTATAAATGACACGTGATCTATTAACATACTTTAACGTTATTTTATATGAATTTACTTTACAGTCTGGTTAACATGTACCTTGTTGGGTAAAATTTTTGTATATTCTCCGAAAATTACGAGCGAGGTGTCATTCAATTCGGAATATTGTATAGAAGGTTTAAGGAAATCTCCTGAAAGGGGCCGATAAAATTGCTTATAAACAATAAATAAAAAAGTAGTGGCTTTGGTTTTTGAATATCCCAAAAATTTCCTAAAAAAGCAATACTTTGAACTGTATCTTAAATATTTATTATTTTTACAGAGCCCTGAAAATAGCGCTAAAGCGGGCAGTCTGACTTCCGCGCAAGGTCTATTACTCGGATACGGCAACAAAAAAAACATTTTGTCATATAAAATATAAAAATAAAGAATTAAAATTTTGCTTAATAAGAATACATAAATAAATACTATTCGCAGCCAAAAATTTTTATCCTCATTTTTCCATTAGTTAAGTACCAACTTTTTAAATTGTATGTTAACATAAAAAGCCTGATTATGATTAAACTATTAACCTTGAGATTTTTTCACGTTGCTGAGTTATTTTTAAGAGGTACAAACATAGATTTCCGTTATAACATGTAAAAATGTTATTTTTAAGTTTTTATTAACAAACTGTAAAAAGTCACAAATTTGTGTTTTTTACAGTATTCGATTGTTAATAAAAAAGTAGAAAATTAACATTTTATTTTTTTACCGGTAATCTATTTCTATACCTCTCAAGAATAACTTAACAACGTGAAAAAATCTTAAGGTTGTAGTTTAATAAATATGGCTTTTTGTGTTAACATACAATTAAAAAAAAAGTTGTTAATTACCTAATGGATAACTAATGGAAAATGGAGATAAAAATTTTTGGCTGGCCGATAAATATTTATTCATGTATTCCAATTAAGCAAAATTTTTTTATTCTTTAATTTTCATATTTTCATATTTTATATGACAAAATGATTTTTTTTTGACGGACCTCGCGCGGAAGTCGGACTGACTGAGTGACTTTTAGAGCTATTTTCCGGGCTCTGTAAAAATTATAAATAATCAAGATACAGTTCAGAGAGGTTGGACTTTTTTTTAGGAAATATCTTCCTCTTTAAGACTTTTTTTAAATTTTGAATATCTTTTAGAGCTTTTGAGATATTAAAAAAAACCTTCTTTTTTTTTTATTTATTGTTTATAACTTTTGCAAATTTCTATCGGCCCCTTTCGAGACTTTTCCCTTTAACTTTCCATATATATTATTTTGAATTAAATGACAGCTCCATCGTAATTTTTGAAGGATATACAAACATTTTACCAAAAAAGGTACACGTTGACCAGACTATTAAATAGAACATTTATTCTACTGTCCTTATCGCAACACTTTGGAATTAACATAAAAATCGTATAAATTTTAAAAATACTCTTATTATAGGTTTGTTTTATATTTATATATTACAAAGTTGATTTATGAACAGGGTTATTATAATGCAATTATCTTTACACTTGCCTAAACTTCCGTTCCATAAATATAAGTTTTGACACTTTAATACCAGATAACCTAACCTTTTTCATTTGGACCATCATGGTATTTATTACGTTTTTTTTTAAATTATTTGACATCCCATGAAGGCATATGCCTAAATACCAGAGTACCGTGGGTGTCGGGTTATAAGATGTTTAACCCATCGTTCCCCTGTTCCGTCAACGTTGTCCAAGCACTGACACATGCAGTTATGCATTTCAAAGCACCTTTTAGACACCGCGGTAGTGCCCCCACGGTCATTATTTTTAAATAACTACTACATAAATATGTCTCCTCCGCTGGGAATCGAATCGGCAACCTCTGGCTTCAAAGATCAAAGCTCTGTCCACTGCACCACGGGGGAGACAACGTTCCAGCATATGCGTGCTAGATTTTTCCATAGTTTTTTTACTAAGTACAAAAAATATGGAGAATAATTTTAACATAGCTTAACATAACATGGCGGCGCCATCTTGTTTTTTTAATTTGGGCGATTTCCGGCAGATACTTTTTGAGGGTGGGCAACAAAATGTGCAAGTGCAATATTTCGGTTAAACAAAAACCTATACAAAATATTTTAAACCACATGCAAAAAAAGTGGTGATTCCTTATTCAAAATAAGGGGTAGTTTGCTGAATAAACATGGGGTCAAAAGTCAACCCTTAGGGAGATATCGCGATATAGAGATGATGAAAAAGTAATGTTTTCATAAATTCATAATAACTGTGGATGAATTTGGAGAATATATGTATCATTCTTGTCAGCTAAATTTATAAAAAAACTCATTCAACGACTAAAAGAAAAACATTACTTAGCTTGATTTATTTAATAAACTTTTTGTATCCTGCCTTTTTTCAATAAACTTACCGATTTAAAATAATAAAATAAAATGTAAATATTGTGGGTAGAAAAGAGATTACTTATTTTTTAAAAAATCTAGTTCTAGGAATATTGCTTGATATAACATTGCTAGGTAGTTAAATAAAATATTCTTTTCCAGTTTAATAATAATATTCTTTATTTTCCATTATTTGGGACAGGGCTGATTTTTGGCCCTATGTTCATACAAACCTTTATTTTAAACAAGAATTAACCTTTTTAACTCTTTCGCATTTGTTTTAAATCACCTTGTAAACTAAATGAAAAAAGGTGCTGGCTAATTCCATTTTTTTTTGACCTATAAAAATAATAAGTGTTACATTGTAATAAATCAAATAAGGCTATTTTTAAATAAAAAAAATGTAAATATATTTTCAACAAAACTTTTCGCGTTTCTTTGTTTCTTGCTTAATAAGCAGGTTGGGCGAGAGCAATTTAGGTTGGGCGGTTGCCCAACCGCGCCCACCCCTGGCGCCGCCACTGTTAACATAATAAAGTCCTTTTCATTGATTTTTGCTAATACCTATGAATCACGGACAAATCGTCAGTATAAAGGTAAAACTTATTTTAATTTATTTATTTATTTATTGTCTTTGGGATATAAACGGAACTAATGTCCCGAAACAGTAATCACGTTTTTCACTGAATAAAATTATTCGAGGGTTAAGGAATTTTATACAGTGTCCGAAAATGGTAAGAAATTTATTGGGATATTGGAAACCATCAGCGATATAAAAATGGTTAAATGGGGGTTTATTGTGGGCCATTCAACTGTTATTTCAAAGCAGTTGTGATAACGGCTGAATTTTGTTTGGCTTTTTAAATGATTTTAAAATAACTAAAAATGTACATATTTGAAAAAGTGTTATAGTTGTTATACCAGATCAGCTAAATAACATAACACATAGACAATGTAAGGAAAAGAGATAGGCCAACGTGAATACCGGCATGTAAACATTTCGGATTGGATGACTCACGTACGTCCTTTGTTATTTTTTTACTGGCCGATATACTTTTACCTATTGCTAATACAGTATTTAAAATAGTTTTTGGAATCTGTAAAAACATTTTTGCAACAATTTTTTAGGAGATATGTTTGTTTTGTGTTAAGATTTTAATTCAGTGTTTTTGTTTTAAGATACTATTAGAAAAATTAGTTTTTCTTAATGTGTCCATTTGTTTTTTTTTACATATTTTTACATAATGTTTTTTTTTATTATTATTATTTTAAAAGGATTTATAAAACTTTAAAGGAATTTTTATTGTGTATGTCAAAAATCAGAAATAAAAATGTCTTTTACTAAATAAGCCATTACTCTGGTAGCCATTTGCTCTAGAAGTATTTGCTATTTAATTTTTAATAAGGACCTCTGTTAGAAAATTCAGTTAATGTTTATTTTTAACTTTTAGAAACTTATGTACCCAAACAAACCTAGTGTGCATCGGCACATTGAAATATGTGTTAATAATATCAAGTTGTAAATTTTTACTAGAAATAGATGTATGTGCTTAAAAACATTTTTCTTTATTTTATTACACATATCAGATAACATAACGGACCAAAACCAAATTTATCATATTTTAAAATTGGCATGAACATAACTGAAAAAACAAATTTTAGTTACATAATAAGTCCTTACACCTAATACCAACCTCCTATTTATCCTTTTTTTTTTAATTTTGATTTTATAAGTTGTCTTGATATTTTTTTTTTAATTTATGTCTACTATAGCAGCTCAGGTAATGGTTTCATTTAAAATAACAATGGTACCCAATATCGGAAAATCGGTCATTTTGTTTTTGTTTTAACGAAATATTACAACCAAATGGCGAGGATAAAATCAAAAACTTTAAAAAATTCAGGGTTTTGCGAAAACCGCATCTTAATAACGTTATTTGTTCTAAAGTTATTCGCGAATTAAATGGGTCCAAAAATAGTCGGACACCCTGTTTTAAAACCGAATAAGTCACACGTACCCAAATATTGTTTTTTGTTAAAAATCCTTGACTAATCATATTTAGTCCTTTTGTTTTAAGGTACTTTATTTTCTAAAAGTTTTAACAATAGCGCATGCGTCTCCAAAAAAGAAGTATTTTTTTATTTCTTACTTTAAGTTATATAAAATTTTTTAGTTAAACTTTTTTAAAACCTGCAGTACATTACCAAAAAGTTTAATAATAAGGTTAAAATCGTAAGATTTTAATATTTACGAAAAAAATTTTTCTTAGTATTGTTCTAAATCCTGCCCAGAGTGCCCAGTATAGGTATGAGAATTTTGTACAGAATTGCATGTCAATAGCCCATAGACAGTCTGATACTACAGAAAGTAAAAATATAACGCCTAAAAACACAAAAAAAAAACGGACAAAAAAATAAAACTTCTTAAAACGTTAAAAATTATGAATTAAATAAAGTGAAGTCGGGGAATAACATATAGTAATAAAGTATAAAAAGCTTTTGTCAATCAATTAGATTATACGTACCTGTGCTTTTTACTGTAGTTCCTCTTTCAATTCGGTAAAAAGGGGAAATTTTACCCCAATATTGTCGATTCTGAATGCTCTCCTGATGTTTGAGCATATACCAGTCTAGAGACAGCTTTGCCGCACGAACAATGTACGGCAGAGAAATAAAAATAGGTCGAGTACCCTTCTTTGTTGCGATACTGACTTGGTTGTTTTTTTTTATGGGATCATCGCGGAAGTGCTCCTTTCCAAATTAAAAAGAAATTTAATCGTTCCACAATTGACGGAGTAGCTGCGTAACATACTAAAAAAACATACAGGCAAATTGATAACTCCTCTTTTTCAAGTCGGTCAAAAAAGTTATATTCGGCAAGCAGGCTGGGACCTTAATGAATAAAAACAAACTGCGCAAATAAAAGGTTATGGGATACATAAAAATAGCACTATATTTTTATTTCTATCGGAATACTAGTTTATTTTGCCGAACAGCTCCTCAATAAGAAAAAACAACTTTGTAATGGAATTAAGATCGAACTGGCCGTCTTTGGCTGCCATAAACTGATATCTATGTAGGGTCTGATATAAACACAAAACGTATTGCTGTAGATCGAAAGAAATACTTTTTGTTTTTAACAGAAGCTTAAGAAATACTATTTAAAGTTATTAAAGAAAAAAGAAATTAAATAATTTTACCTATACCATTTACCACTAAAAAAAAGTTAAAAGAAAAAATTTATCTGTATACTCTGCGATTAAAGAGAGTAACACATTTTGATAATAATACGTATACATCGAATGCATAATGTGTAACCACATTTACGTCTTAACATTCTAAGTTACCATTACATTCCAGTAAAGAAAAAAAGAAACAGATTTTTACTGAAACATATTTTTAAATTGCAGGGTTTAAAGTTAAAAAATATAGGTATGTCTGTGGAAACTACCAATTTTATTGGCGCTATAAATAGGGGCATATGTGCGCCACATCGAATCCAGAAAATAACACTGCTGTGTTTTTAATACCTATAATTGTATTTAAAAGATCAAAATCGTTTTGCGCTTCTGATTTTTTAAAGTGGGTAATAATTTGTTGAATTTTTTTTACGTTATTAAATATTTGTCATGGGACTTGCTTACAATATAAATTATTGGCAAAGATTTTGTAATAATATTTTTGATTTTAAATCCTCTGTTTAATAAATCTATCGTGGGTTTAATTTTTAAATTACAAAGCCCCACAAAAAAAAGTTGTTGCTTCGAAAGACAGACCAGGGTATCTTTATGCTGAATCAGAACCCGGGTTCAGTTTGACCCCATCAGGTCATGGTAATAGTCATTTCCAGGTCAAGCCATCAAAATTCATTGAAAATAGACCACAATCGTGGTATTTTTAAGTTTTTGGAGTCACAGTCGAACGTCATTTAAAGGTCAAATCATCAAAGTTTATCAAAAAAGACCGCAATGTGTTTGTTTTAAGCGTCGCAGAGTCCAAAGTTAATATTGACTTTTTGACCCTATTAGATGATCAAAATTTGTCAAAAAATCAACCACAATTATAGTATCTTTATGTTTTCGAGGTCGCTGAATCCGAATCCGTGGTTGACCCCATAGGGTTAAGATCAAGGTCAGATCACCAGAAGTTATCAAAAATAAACCACAATAGCTTTTGGGTGGCTGACCTTAAAACGACCCTAATCAAGAACTGGTGGGATCTAAGTGACTCCGGATTTTGATTCAGCGACACTAAAAACATAAAGGTACCACGATTGTAATCTATTTTCGATGAATTTTGATAATTTGACCTTAAAATGACCTTGATTTTAACCTGGTGAGGTCAAACCGATCCAAGTTTCGGATTCAACAATACCAAAAACATAGATACCATGGTCTAGTTCTTCGAAACATTTTTTTGTGGGGCTGTGATTGACCTTCAAATATACTTAACCATGACCTCATTTGGTAAGACCGACCCCAAATTCGAATTAAGCGACTTAAAAAACATAGATTTTCTGGCCAGCCTATTGAAGCAAAAGTTAAAGTAGGAAGCAAAATATTCTAATAGTACGAGATCCGAATAGGGGGCGACTTTTACCCATCTGTTTACCGAATAAAAATTGTTTTATATAAAAGATAGTATTTAAACAAAGGTATCGCCATAGGGATGCCTAAAAAATTAGGTCAAAGCCATATTTAATGTAAAAAACCCTTATTTTTTTACGCAGCTTGTATAATAGCAACCCCTATATTTTTAAATACGTACGTATGCTAGTTATTAAAATGTATAATTGTAAATAGTCAAAAACCAAAAATTTGTTTTAAATTTTAAATTTAGAAATTTATCACAGCTTTATTTATAAAATCGAAGAAACAAAATGTTCTAATATATTAGTACTATCATGTACAATAAAAAAATAAAAATTGACATTATACAGGGTCACATAAAAATTTAAAGACTTACTTATTTTTTATTGGTCATAGCCTTGACCTAATTTTTTAAGGCAACCCCACGGCAATACCTTTGTTTAAATACTATCTTTAAGATAACAAAAAAAGTTTTTATCCGGTAAACAGATGGGTGAAGGTCGCTTCCTATTCGGATCTTAGACTATAGTTTTTTTTATGTATTAGTGTTTTTGATGATGAACAATAAAGGTGATTACAAAATATAACATTTTTTATTATAAAAATCTTTAGTATACCATTGTCAAATTAAAAATAAACTGTTCGGAAGTTCTTACCAAATAAAAAGCTCTTATTTATAAATTTTACAAAATTAATTGCCTTTTTATAAAAAGTCCTGCCCAATAAAAAAATAAATTTCCACGGAAAAAAATTGTTTGTTAGATTTACAGGGTGGTTTCAAAAATGAATCCATTTTTTAAAGAATGAAAAATTATTTTTATTTTTTAATTGTTTATCTCACTCCCGAACCGATCCCGCATATTTAAATAATGAAATTCCAAAAAAATGCACACCTTCTTTATGACCCGCCTTGTATATTTAAGGTTACCCCTAATGACGTAAATTATTATTACGAGCAGAAAAGTTCCTAAACTCCAAATTACAAAAGAAGACCAAAACATTATATCGTTTGTAACTTTGTTTGTTTGCTTGTTTGTAGGGGCTAATCTTTAAAAATAGTAAACCGATCATAAAAAACTTTCACCATCAGAAAGCTACACTGGTTAGGAGTGTTATATTTTATTATAATTGAAGTTCAGAGAGAAATATAATTTACATCCAACGAAGTGAGCACTGGTCGGCTAGTTGTCTCATAAAGAGAAACAATATTAATTTGTAAAATCAATAAAATATATAATACAAAGAAAATACCAATTATTTAGTCGAAGCAAAAATATGCCTAATTTGTATGTATCCTTAAAGAACGACGATTCTTTTATATTTATTTTCTTATGCATAATCCTTTAAATTAGTGTTTTGCTTTAATGACATCTAAATGTATTTTATAACTTATTTAATGTTACAGTAGGTTTACATTAAAAGAATCTAAACATCAAGTTACTATAAATTTTACGACTGCTTCATTTGGTTCACATGTAACTAAATTTAAATTTTGACAGGTATAAAGATCAATTTTATAAATAATATTCAAAACTATTAATTTTTTAAAATTTAAATGGCATAGAAATTAAAATTATAAAATTTTAAAAGTTGTAGATAAAATAAAGTATGCAACCTATGCATGAAGTCAGGGCTGTTCTGAGGGTGACTTGTGCCGTAGTGCAAAGAATTATTGGCCGCCATTGGCGTATAAAAATTTTTGGGGAGCAAAACAAAAAACTTCTAATACATTATCCGTCCTTTATTCAACTATTTCACATTGCTTTCCCTTCTTTGTAAATATTATTTTTGAGGAACAAAACAAAAATCCCTACTTTAAAATTACACTGTATTCGATTTAAAAAAAATATTTTCTAAATACCGCCCTTTATTTCAAACATTTCCGCCCTTAATTTTACAATTTTTGCCCCGCAGCGTTGCGCCCTGGTGTCTTGCACCTCTTGCACCACCCGGTAGGCACGGCCCTGCATAAGTGTCTTTTTTACTTGTAGGATTACCGACCCCCATTTGCAGGAAAAAGCATAACCAGCACACACTTTTTTATTTTTTCTTTTTACCTTACTTTAATTTAAATATGGTTTCAAACTAAAACGAAATAAAATGTTAAAGCGGGCGATATCAATGATAAAATAAAATTAGAAAAAGAAATAAACGTTTCATTATAAGAAAATGAAAAGGGAAAATACAATATTAAGTTTTTAGGCATACCTATTGTTTAATTGTTTATTATGCCGGGGCCCGGGATAAAAGGGAGGTCAGGGTGGGATAGCGAAAACGTAAGGAAAAATAGGGGAGGCTAAAGTGGGTTAAAGACAAATGCAGATTACAACTTCATAGCAGGTAAGGACCTTTTCTTTGCTTATCTTCTTTTCTTGGGTTAGATTTTAAATTTTTATTTTTACTCCCAGTATTTAGGGTATCCGTCATGGGCGCCGCCTGTATGAAACCCCGAGTAGGGGGGCACCGGACAAGTGCCGATATTTTTTTATTCTTTAAAATTGCTTATTTTGCAATATTATTACAAAAATTATATCAAATTACACAACCATTTCAATATTCATGCAGGGATATGGAAAATTCAAACCAAAGTAAAAAAATAGCCAGTAATAATAAACAATATTACTAAATCCTAAAACTAAAGATAAAATTACTTAAAAACAGTTTATAAATAGCAACAATTTGCTAAATGTTTTTGTGAGTGTGCTAAAATTACTTAAATCCCGGACGGGACAAGCCCCCCCCCCAGCCGAGGCACCCATGGTACTCGTAAGAGGGCGTACCAGGGCCTGACACGGCTCTTGGCGGTGGAACTATTTATCTAAGATGTTTTTATTAAAAATATTTTAGTAAACGTTTACTTTATAATTACACGAGTGTGTCTACATTTTTTTGGGACACTCGTTATTAATAAAACCAAAACATTCATTACTCTAATTATTACTGAATATTATTTTAAGTGATATGTCCGCAAGCATTTAAAGATGAATTTGAACTGATTATTATTATAATTATTTATTTAGCAATGGCAAATTAGCGTCCCATTAGCGGCGAACTTAAAGCAAATTAAATTATTTATATCGCAAGACCATAACAACCCACCATTAACATAATTTGCATGATAAATGATTACAAATGGACGCCTCTGTCATTAATCATAATATAAGGAAGTGTGAAAAAATAAGAGAAAGAGATAAAGTTGAATGATTGAGAAGTAATTACCTGCAATTTGTCTTATAATTAATATGTTTGGTTTACTTTACAAAATATTTTAAAATATTATATTTAAACAAAACCTTATTAGGCGAGTCTCTCAAAGTCCTCAGGAACAGCTCCATTTTTTTAACTTTTATTTTTTATCTTATTTCAATTTAGAAACCTTTTAAGGGGGGGATAATTATTTGTATTTATAATGTTACTTTTTTATTATTTTTCATTGTTAATTAATTACAAATTATCTTTCTACACCTTTTAATTTTTAAAAATCATAATATAAATCCTAAACCGTAAACATGTTTGTTAGTACAGAAAATCATTTGTACAGTGACGGAAATCAAATTTCGTACACTTAGGTTAACATTTTATGTCAATTTTCAATATTTTGGTAAACTTGGCTTTTTACCTTTTTCTCACCTTAATTAATATTCAATAAAATACATGACTCCAAAATAAATTTATAGTTTATGTTATTCCAATATTAAAGAATAAACACTGGCTTAATATTTCAAAGCGGCACCATTTTTTTCCACTGATAAGTTTAAACGTGTGGGCATTAATGCAATCAGCATTTGTGCATGGTGAACATTGTAATTATTCCAGGTTTCTTCAATTTTATTCGACAAATCATCATTGTTTTGTAAATGGAAATCATTGTTCTTGTTAATTTCCTTTACGATATATCTCGCAAGCGTTTTCGATTGGATTGATTTCAGGGCTTCTTGAGGACAAAGGTAACAATGAAATGTTATTTTCCAGTAGCCAGTCCGAAACTCTCCTTGCTGTATGGACGGGGCAGTTGTCATGCTGGTATATACAATTTTCTTGTTCAAATATATTGTTTACCGATGGCAACATTTTGAAGTACGTGTATGTAAGCTTGACTATTAAATCTTTCTCGAATACGGTGGCATATGCCTAGCCCTCTGAAAGACGTATACCCCCATATATTAACAGAAAATCTTCCACTTGTTTTATCATGTTGGGTATATCTTTCTCCGTACCGTGTATTTTGTGGCCTATACACTCTAATCTGCACGCTATAATAAGATTGAAAAATCTTCTCATCGGTAAATACTACCCTTTCCCAAAAATCCATACCTTGCGGTAAATATTCCAGTGCAAACTCCATTCTTTGCTCTTTATTCATATCGGTCAAAAATAGCTTTTTAGCAGCTACACTGCTTCTCAATTCCGAATTTTTCCTAATATGATTTCTTGCCATTCTTACTACACCAGGAAAATTAGTTTAGTTGTGTGCTTCTACAGCTGTCTGAAATGGATTGTTTCGCAAAAAATCTATTAGATCATTATCTTGATTTTCATTTGAAATTGTTTGTGTCATTTCCAGCCCTTCTCTCCAATGATCCTGTATTTTCTTATTTAGTTCTGAGGCTTTAAATAGTGCTTCTTGGTTTCCCAACTTGCTGAGCTATTCTTCCCAGAGAAACACCTTCTTCAAATAGAGTAATTACTCTCGCCTTCTCTAGTTCAGTAATTTTCCAAGTTGCCTAATTAAGCTCGGGTATTACTAATATAATAAGAAATAACGAATACTATTCCATATTCCACATTTGGTCAGTTTCTTCTACACCCTAAACCTTGCCTATGGGATCTTGGGAAACAATTTTATGTACAGGATGGCGCCTTTTCATTGACCTTGCAGGTTTGGCGAAAACTAAATTAGGTAAAATAAATTTGATGGCGCAATCTCAATTTTAATTTTTAAAACATATTTAATGGTGAAAGTAAATCATAGCTACCTTGATTCGTTTTGGAGATAGAGGGTATTTTTCAAATGTTGTCAAATTGGCTAGGCACTTATAACTCACATGATATTAGAGATTTAAATAGAAATGTTTTAGGATTTTTTACCTAAAATTCAGTGTCTACATTTTTTTGGTAACTTTATTTTTTAAAGCTATAAAACAAAGTTGGGGTTTTTAAAATTTAAGACTTTTTATATTTTATTATTAGTTGAAAGGTCTTCCTAAAAGATATGAGAATACCACATTTGCTATATCTATTTTTTAATAGCTTTGGACACATGACCATCATCAAATTTTTTCTAAAGAAACACCCTGTATATTTTATAACCACTTTAAGGATATTTCAAAGAGGGTATAGCGTTGGCGGAACAGGGAAAACTATTAATAGCGGAAAAGATGTGTTATACATCTTGTAACCCGACACTCTCGGTACTCTTTTATTTAGGCACAAGCCTTCGTGGTCGTAATATAATTAAGGCTTAAAACATACATACATCACATAAAGGCTCGCCGATTCGTGCGTTTATCGCCGCTTTATTAACGAATCGGCCGTGGACTCAGCAAAAACCGCTCAATCTGTTTTAAGCCTTAGTATAATGCAAAACAGATGATGTGGTTGGCGCCGCTAGCAATCGCGCCTACTGGTCGTTTGTTTTGAATTTCGCGCCGACTTGACGATAACCGCTTCGTCTGTTTCAATTCTCTCAGTTCTTTATAAAGTAATGGAAAAATTAATTAATTCACAAATTTTTAAGTACTTGGAAAAACACAAAATTTTGCATGACAGGCAGTATGGATTTCGCCACAAAAGATCTACAGCAGATCTTCTTTCCTTCGTATCACACTGTTGGAATAAGTCTCTTGAGTTTCTAGGTGAGTCCCAGATCGTTGCTATGGATATACCCAAAGCTTTTGACCAGGTCTGGCATGCCGCACTTCTTAATAAACTTCCTTACTATGGTCTTTCAACTAAACTCTGTACTTGGCTCTCTAGTTATCTATTTGAT
>JACEGR010002936.1:0-116009 GCA_014170235.1 Listronotus bonariensis
AATGCCAGTAATAGCAGAGTTTAAAATGATGTAATGGTTGAAGACTTCGTTTTTAATTTTTTTTTTTCCTAAGATGGCGCCCATCTGCAATATCTTAATTGTTACATAATATAATGTTTAATAAATATCAAAATAATAATAATAAATAATAAATACAGTTCTCACATATTATTATTATTATTTCTTTTCTTCATTATTATTCCACATATGCTTTTATATTATATATATATATATATATATATATATATATATATATATATATATATTATTGTAATAATAAATACACACACACACACACACACACACACACACACACACACACACACACACACACACACACAATAATAATCACACACACACACACACACACACACACACACACAATAAAATAATAATAATAATAATAATAATACAATAGGTGTGCAGTAAAAGTATTTCTTATAATCTCCATTAGTTATAATTAAAATTGTATAAAGAAAAATTAAGGAATGCTTAAGTAAAGCTAGCCATTGTCATGAGTTCGGTCAAATAGCAGTTTATACAGATGCAGCAGGTCGTAAAGGCTTTCTTGGAAGGTCGAGCTGATACAATAAACGCAGCCCTAAAAGCAGAAGATCAGATTCGCATGTACCTTGGGATTAATGCAAACAAATTCGCAAATTTTACAAGAATATCAATAAATCTTTCAAATTCATGTCTTTTGAAAAATGACAATACCAGCTCACTTTCCGTCGTACTGATCTTTGGTTTTCCATCTGGTCAAAAATAACATTCGTTCATGTTACTCCAGATCTACTCAGGTCGAACCGCCAGCAGTCAAAAGCAGAACGTGCAAACAAATGGTGAGTTTCATGATAAATCGCCTCGTGAAGGCATAAAGTGAGTTCGTTTATTACTTATTCGTAACTCTGGAATTCTCTCCGGACTGGTCAAATATTTTCCGTCTGTTTAGGGCACATCTGTAAGCTTCTGACTAGATATGCTCTGTGTTCTCGATAATTGAAGATCTGAATGCTCGAAGCTAGCTTGGATCGCCTGTCAAATCGCCGAGCGGACAGATCTAAAATTTTTTATGTCAAAAATAGAAAACGGAAAATCAGGTACATTTATAGGTTGGAAAACGAGAAATTCTCTTCTCAAAATATTGTCATTTTTTCAAAAAGACATACATGGAATCAGAAGATTTAGTTGGTTGTTTACATTGTATTCTTGTAATTTGCGAATTTGTTTGCATTAATCCCGATAAGATAAGGGATGTGATCACCTAAATGGCCATTCATTCGCAAGTAGGTCGAACTGTCAAATGTTTTAGAACGCGTTCGGTAACTTCATCAGCTCTAGCTCCAAAGGGGATGCAACTTTCTTTTCTCTGCATCTGCTCGCCTGCTGGGCAATTTCTTAAATGACCAATTGTTTTAGTAAATTCTAGCAGTTATGGTAATGAATATCAAAACTTTAGGGTTTAAGGGCTATACGACAGCTTTAAATAACCAGATACCGACCGACATAGCTGCAAGGGTTTCGCCAGTGATCCCAGCCAATCAGAACCGGTACCCAGCTGGGACGTCAACAATTTGGCGATGGGCTTTGACGATATACATCAGCTTTTTTTTATGTATCAACATTTCAAATAAACACTGCAATAATCAATATTTAAGAAAGAGAAAGCTATGCAAGGTTAGATGGATGGGGGTGAATTTGAAAATAGAAATTTATGATCACTGCCCAAGAACACCACCATTGACTTGTAACAGCACTCCTGCAAGTTGTAACAATCGCCTCAGAAAAATCTACGAATAGTATCTTTTATTTTTATATTTTAATTCCTTGAGTTATCAGAGACATAAAACTATAAAAATATAATACTGGCCAGTGTCGGCAAGCAACTTGTTAAAAAGTTGCTTATAAACAAATGTTGGAATATGAGCAGTGGGGCCCCTCTGCAGCAAAATAAACTGAGCTACTTGTTATATAATACGCAACATTCGGCCTCATATCCGAAATGCGAAAGCACAAGCGAATATCATCGGCTAGTTTGTTCCTCAATCGTATTTGTACTGGGAAAGAAAGGATTCCACAGAAATTAAATTTTGGTATTAAATCAAAACAATAACATAAAAATACAAAGGTTTTCTTAACTTTTCGAAATGATAATGATGTAAATTTGAAAAAATGTCTTTAGTTTGTTAAAGGTGCGAAAGCACAATAATAAAGCTTGTAAGCCAACATAACGAAATCTATGACCAGCCAGCACACAATCATATATTTTTTTCTCCAAAAAGATACTTCCGTGTAGCAATGTAGCAGGCTTCTTGTCAATATACTGTTCTTTCAACACAACAGCGCATACCAGACACGTTCAGTTGATCGTTGATTGATACGCGGAACCTATGAAGAAGAATCGCGGAGGAATTAAATGGGCGCTAAGAGTCAAGGAAAGGGCCTGTACCACAGCCCATTATTTACAAGAATCTCTCTGTATGACACGAGACGCATTTTCTGGAACAGAATAAGCAGCTTAGGCCAGACATGCTCCGACAGAGAATACCAAGGAAATGCGTATAAAATAGAGGTTAAGTCGAAAGAAGAAACTGCTTTTGGGGCTGTCGTGGTTAGTAGACAAATAACACGTTGGCGTCACACGTGACTCAATAAATATTGCTAAATGTCCGCTCATAAGTAGAGATTTAGAAGGCGAACACGCTGGGACGAATTTAATCTTGTTCTTACGCTCAATCCAATATTAAAATTGAAGATCTCGGGCTTAGTTGTCACGAGGTTGGTGCCAATGGTTCTGAGATATCCTCAAAGAGCGTTGGCGAAAAAGCGCAACCATTAATAACTGATATATGTCGATCAGATAGAGTTCAGAGAAAGAATAAACAGCGTTGGCTGCACAGTATCAGTCAAGAGCAATACCTGTAAATAAGACTTTTTCAGCAGTGTGATACATGAGCGAGTATTGCCGTGATCTTGTGCGTTTCATTCAAATACCCTAACTACCGATACTTGGGAATCCGCAACTCCCTTTTTAAATTTAACCATAACTGGGCGTGGCAAGACCAGAGTTGTGCAAAAGGTTCAGGGCAGCATCATACCTTGCATCTCTTACCCCATGTAGAAAATGGCTTGAAAACAATCGTCGGAGTTATAAGAATACCCAGCTTCCTCAACTGCATTCCGGGTCACAAAATGGTATCAATGTTTTTACACTTCGGTAGTTTAACCAAGACAAAGTAGATAGCAGCAGCTTAGCTGTAGAATCAGCTTGCCTCAGTCAGGTTAGCCTGACACCGGAGTAGGTAATTTCCACAACACGATTATTGGTTTCATTAACGTAGAGGATGAACGATCTCTTAATAGTGATTACCTTATTTTTGCTTAGTCAGATGTAAATAGTATTTTAAATTTCGGTGGTAGCAGGCTGGATTAGCAGCACTTCAACTTTTTATAATAAAATGATTTGTGTAAATAAAATCAAAAATATTATTGTAATCTCCGAAATATTGACTTTCTTGGGACTAGGCGAGCCACCAGCTTTAGCTTCCAAGAAAACACCAGCACTTTGCAAGACATCACCCAAATTTAGAAGGGTGGCCTAAGCAAGCTACTGTTGAGGTTGGCAAGCAGCTCACCCTGTTGCAGATCAGGCAGTGTTCACCGTTGTTCAGCCGCTGACCTCACAGATGAATGAGTAGCGCACGATACATTGCAGCCAATGGATTGCCACCAATCACCAGAAGGTGCTGAAGCCGAACAAATGTATTTACAAAATATCACAATATACAAGAAACTGGTCAAAAATGATAAGTAAGAAAATAAATATCGGAAGAAGGTAACGATAATTTTGTGATATTTTGGGAGATACTTTAAATCAGTAATTATCCCATTACCTGGTGCACACCTTCTTTTTATTTGTATTCACAACAGAGTTCTGCTTATATCTGGGTTAGGTACCAAAATCAGCAGTATAAAATATCAATAGGCTGATTTTCTTAAAGCGTGCCTGTCTAGTGTAACGTGCCGTGTTTAATAAGATAATCATAAGCGAAAACAACGCATGCTTAAGAAAGCCAAAAATTGCCAGAAACGGCATTGTTATACAATGGTTTAATAAAAAGAAAACCATTGAAACAGGAAAATAAACCGATATTTTCAGAAAATTCGTTTCTTTGCCAAGAAAATGTTTAAAGAAATTTTTGTGCCGCAACAGCCTTGGTCAGAAGGAACCACGGAGATTTTCGTGCATATACATAAGGAAATATACATGAGTTAGGGGGTCATATACATATACATATATAGAGCAGCATATATATATATATATATATATATATATATATATATATATATATATATATATATATATATATATATATTTTATATGTATATATATATATAGTATATAGTTATTTAATAAATATCTAATAGCAAGTAAGGTGTGTAATATTTTATTTTTATTAAGTTTATCGTTTTTAAAATATACTTAATTAATATGTCACTTTTATAAACATAAGATGTGGTTCACATTTGTAAGAAGTAACTCTTGCCAGTTTGGGAAGGCCAAGACTATCGTTAAATATCTTAAAATAAGAAAAGTACATATATATATATATGCATATATATATATATATATATATATATATATTACTATTAATAGTTACAAAGGCCTCTAACAAACACCCAACAGTGTTACTTTAAGATTTTTTCATCAATAATGACTTCCACAGAAATAGTCGTAATGAGTATCTGCCCAATAATACATAGGCTGAAGGCCTGTAGTCGTATATACTTCATTTTTCCCAACCACCTACTTTTTTATATTGTAGAAAAATTTAATCATAATTTTAGTAATTATTAATTAAACATTTTTTGTTTCAGAATTTAAAAACCAAATCATGACAACCAACTCTGGTGGGTGGAACAGGTAAGTTATTATATTTATACAAATATAACAAAGTAATTAGTTTAAGGAAAAATGAAATATACAGTAGAGCATTTTTATAGACATAATTTTTTTCCCCAGAATTTTCATATTATTAGGCAGGAGTATAAATATTGTGCTAAGAAATATATTTTTCTGTGAAAAATTAATTAATTAATTAAAAGAAATATATTATTATGTTAGGTGACAAAAATAATATTAGAATATATATATATATATATATATATATATATATATATATATATATATATATATATATATATATATATTACTTTGTTTCTTGGGATTTTTTCTGACGTTTCGCCTTACATGGAAGGCTTTTTTAAAGATCTATTTATTTATCTTAACGATAGTCTTTGGCATGTTCCTACAAAATAATAACGAGATTAAAACAATAATAATTATTTACAAAATATTAACTGGATGATTTTTTTACATTTAAAATTCTTATATTTATATAAAAAAACTGACACAAAGACTGACATAAGACAATTAAAATTATATTTTTTAAAAACATTAAACTAATAAAATAAAATAATGGGATACGCACCTTAAAAAATACCTTTTATATTAGATATTTATTAAATATATATATATATATATATATACATATATATAATATATATATATATATATATATATATATATATATATATATATATATATATATATATATATATATATATATATATATATATATATATATATATATATATATATATTTATATATATATATATATATATATATACGCGAAAAAATGTATCCGTTTGGACCCATTTCTCTGTTAAAAGATATTTGGAAAAATACAGCACAAAATATCCAATTTCTTTTAACTTATTTCTTAATAAAAGCAATTTTCTGGACAAACAACGTAAAAAATATCAATTTCTTTTTCTTGCAAAGGTTTTTCAATTGGTTTCTTTTATTAAATTGTTGTATAACCACTTGCCGTTTCATAATAGAGAGATTTTGCAACTCTTAAAATAACATACGTTTTTTGGCCTCCTTATGATTATCTCTTATTAAACATAACGATTACGGCAGCAGTTTTAGACAGAGATTTTTCAGCATCTTTTAAGAAATCAATATATATTGATATTTTAATATATGCAAACAGTTCTCTTTGATTTTGTTTTTTAATGTAGATGTAAACAATACAGTATAAGCAAAAAAGCAGAACTCAAAAAATAAGGTTAGGTTTGGTAGTAGAATAAAAAAGAAGGTGTGCCAGATTGTAACAAGTAAATTAATTACTGATTTAAAATATCTCTAAATATGCAAGTATGTTTTAATTTCTTTACATTATTTTATTTTTTCTTACTGCTATCGGTTTTTGTTAATTAGTGCTTATATATTAATGATATTTTTAATAAATACGGTATTTAAATTTCAACCTTCTTAAATAATTGATATTAAAATTTCAACAATCCAGCAACACACGCAGCTTAACAATAACGATAACGATATCGATAAGCTCTTCGGTATTCATCTGTAATTAAAGGGAGTCCGGTATGGTAAATAACGATAACGGATCATGTTTGCGTTACTGCGCAGTCTCAGAATAACGTTAACCACAACGGAATTGCAAAATAAGAGGTGCAAAATGTCTCTAATAACAATACTTTTAAAACTTAAACCACCCTTCCTAAATTATTTTTTTAAAAACAGGGTGTGTAAAAAGTGCTAATTAAATTCTCTTAGGCTAAAATATTTAATTAACCTTTCCTTAGTCCAAAAGTCAATAATTTCAGAGATACACAATAATATTTTTGATTTTTGTTTTTTTATAAATCATTTTATTATAAAAAGTTGGTGCAATATCACAATCCAGTTGATATTTGGCACACAAATCGAGCTTTGCAGATTCTAAAATTTTAAAAATAAAATTACTTTTTTAACTACTGCCAGAGGGCACCTAAAACTTAAAATTTATTTTACATCATAACTTTTTTATTTTGACAGATATTACAAAGCTTGGAGGCGCCATTTTATAGACAATTAAAAACTTAAAAAATAAGGTAATCCTTATTAAAGTCGTTCATCCTCACCGTTTAAGCACCAATAGACATCAAAATTTTCATCAATGTTAATAAAATTACCTACATATTACAGGGTGTCCAGTAACTCAACCGACAAACTTAAGTAAACGATTCTACAACAAAAATACGAAAAAACTTCATATAAACATATATCCTAAACGTCTTAGTTTTTAAACTACGGGGTGTAAAAAAAAGAAGCAGAAACGCATTTAAGGATGCATTTTGTGAATAACCCGGAGGGCTACTTGCAGATTACAGTTGGGAAACTGGGTATTCTTACTCTTCCGGCAATTTTGATATACGAACTTTTAAAATATATTTTTCTACATAAGTCAAGAATACTTAAAGGCAATGATGTGCATAACAACTTTACTTGCTCTAAAAGTAGTCTGCAGATTCCATTTGCCAGTTAAATAGTTAAATTTAAAAAAGTTAAATATTACAAAAGTTCCCAAATTATCGAGTAGTTAAGTTATTTAATAAACTACTACTAAAGATCCACAGCAGATCTTCTTTCCTTCGTATCACACTGCTGAAAAAGTCTCTTGAGTTTCTAGGTGAGTACCAGATCGTTGCTCTTGATATATCCAAAGCTTTTGACCAGGTCTGGCATGCCGCACTTCTTAATAAACTTCCCTCCTATGGTCTTTCAACTAAACTCTGTATTTGTCTCTCTAGTTATCTATCTGATCGACGTATATCAGTTATTGTGGACGGCCATTCTTCAAGCTTTCACCAACTAAATGCTGGAGTCCCTCAGGGCTCAGTTCTGGCACCAACATTGTTTCTTCTTCACATCAATGACTATCTCTTTCGCAGGATCTTAATTTAATATTGGATTGGGGCGCTAAAAATTTCGTCCATTTTAATGCATCCAAAACACAATCATGTTCCTTGTCGCGAAAAAGAGTCATCAAATACTCATCCTCTACTTATGAGCGGACAAGTTTTACAGAGCAAAGACACCTTTAATCTTGTGAGAGTCACATTTAAAAGTAACCTTAACTGGCATAAACACATTGTATCTATAGCCACGGCAGCTTTAAAAAAGCTTGGATTTCTCTTTCGAGCCAAAAGTATTTTTTCCCCTTCTAATTTATACACTTTATATGTGTCCCAAATGCGACCTCCCTTGGAATATTGTTCTCATATCCTGGGGCATGGCGTCCCCCACAACCCTAAGCATTCTTGATTCTATTCAAAGAAGAGCAATTCGTCTCATTAATGATCCTTCACTTACAGAAAGGCTTCCCTCTCTTGCACATCGTCGGGCTGTGGGGGATTTATCGCTTTTTATAGGTACTTCCATGGCTTCTGCTCTGAAGGAATTGCCCAGTATAGTTCCTCCACTTACGGTTCCCAACAGAGAAACTCGTGGTTCCGCGCGTATGCATCCCTATACGGTCCAACTGGACAGTGTCCTGGTATACGCTGTTAGTATTTGAAAGAAACAGGTACTTATTTATTGACAAAATACATACATTTATTGTACCTGAATGTCTTTGGAAAAAAAATATAATTAGTAGTAGCAGTAGTGTTAGATCGTTATATTTTAGCCTAAGAAATTTGTGTGAACATTTTATGCTCACCTTTTAGAAACACCTTGTATAAACTAAAAGATTATTTTTTCAAATTTAATTTTTATCGATTATCATTTTCGAAAAGTTTTTTTTTCAAAGGCTGTAACAATTTTTTTATCGATTGTCATTTTCTTACCAATTTTTACAGTTTAGTACCAAAATTTACAATTTTAACAACAAAGATCCTTTTTCTTTTAGTCATGGTACGACTACAAATTAAGGTGGGAACCAAAGGAGTATGGTGGTGTTCATATGCTTCACGTGCCTTCGGATCATATATGGAGGCCAGATATTGCATAATTATATAATAAGTAAGTTTCAAGCTTTATATTTTGTTTTTGCTGTAGAAAAGAAATTTTACCAATACGTATTCCAATTTTTTTTTATTTATTTTATAAAATGTACCAACCCAACTTTACAATAAGTTTATTTTTCCTAGCACTTATTTTTTTGTAGTATTACTTATTTTTATAGTTTTGTAGTCTTTATTACGGCATATTTTAAGTTAAAACTCTTAATAAATAAAAAATAAAAAATTTATATATTACCATTAGATTTTTCCACAAGAATGTGGAGCTCGTTATTGTTACAACACTGATTATTTTTAAGTCAATGGTAATGAGTGATTTCTTAGGGCAGTGATCATAAATTTCATATTTTTTCCAAAATCTTCCTTTCTATGAGTTATTTTACCCCATCCATCCCTAACCTTAAAACTGCACAAACTTTCTCTTTCTTAAATGTGGTTACATTTGCAATGATTTTTATTTAAGAAATATTTTATTTTTATATTCTCCTAAAAATAAGTGTATATCATTAAATTATCCGTTGTAAAGTGATTGATTCTACAGCTTTAAGATTAGTTCTGGTTAATTGCGGGGCATCATAACTTAAAAAACCAAAAAATACCGAATATCAATATCAATCAATCTGGTTAGTATAAAAATATCGTAAAAAATGTAAAAAACATTCTTAAATTACAAAAGTTTTATTTTCTTTGATATTCATTACCATAACCCAAAAATATCTAGAATTTACTAAAACTATAATTGAGTTCGTTTAAGAAATTGCTAGCAGAGCCCGAGCAGATGCAGAGAAAAGTTACGTCCCTTTGGAGCTAACAGAGCTGATAGCAGTTACCGAACGCAGTTCTAAAACATTTGACAGTTCGACCTACTTGCGAATGAATGGCCATTTAGGTGATCTGTCATATCTTCGGGATTAATGCAAGCAAATTCGCAAATTTTACAAGAATACAGTAAACAACCAACTAAATCTTCTGATTCCATGTCTTTTTTTGAAAAAATGACAATATTCTTGAAATTTCTCGTTTTCCAACCTATAAATGTACCTGATTCTTCCGTTTTCTATTTTTGACATAAAAAATTTTAGATCCTGTCCGCTCGGCGATTTGACTTGAGGCGATCCAAGCTAGCTTCGAGCATTCAGATCTTCAATTATCGAACACAGTAGCATATCTAGTCAAGCTTACAGATGTACCAAACGAACGGAAAATTTGACAGTCGGAAATTCGAGGTTACAGATAAGTAACAAACGAACTCACTTTATGCATACACGAAGTGAGTTCGTTTATCACTAATCTGTTACCTCGAAACGCCCGACTGTCACACACGTTCGTTTAGTACATCTGTAAGCTTGACTAGATTTGCTCTGTGTTCGATAATTAAAGATCTCGAATGCTCGGAGGCTCGGAGCCGAGCGGACAGATCTACTAATTTTTTATTGCAAAAATGGAAAACTCAAAATCAGGTACATTTATAGGTTGGAAAACGAGAAATTTCAAAATATTGTCATTTTTTCAAAAAAGACATGGATACAGAAGATTTAGTTGGTTGTTTACTGTATTCTTGTAAAATTTGCGAATTTGTTTGCATTAATCCCAAAGATATGACATGCAGATCACGTAAATGGCCATTCATTCGCAAGTAGGTCGAACTGTCAAATGTTTTAGAACGCGTTTGGTAACTGCTATCAGCTCTGTTAGCTCCAAAGTAACGTGACTTTTTTCTCTGCATCTGCTCGCTCTGCTAGCAATTCTTAAACGAACTCACTTATTGTGGACGTAAAATAGCCCCCCGTTAACTTTTGTTGCCCTTAATTTTTCTTTATACAATTTTGGTATAACTAATAGGAGATTATAAAATACTTTTTAATATAAAAATAATAGTTGTAACAATTAAGATGGCGGATGGGCGCCATCTTAGGAAAAAAAATTAAAAACGGGGGTCTTGTGACACATCATTTTAAAGCTCCTGACGAGTACTTTATAATCCTAGAACATAAAGTCAATACCCTTACCTACTACAAGATGGAGGTACTTTAAATATTACCGAAATACCTGATTTGGATGGCCATATTTCCGAAACTAATACAGGTATAACGTTTTCATTATGAGTTTTAAAATGATGAGCCACAAGACCCCCCTTTATTTATTTTATTTTTTCCTAAGATGGCGCCCTTCCGCCATCTTGATTGTATGGCAACTATTATTTTTGCGTCAAAAAGTAGTTTATATACTCCCATTAGTCATAGCTAAATTTTGTAAAAAAAAATTAAGAGGGTACAAAAAGTAACCATAGGGGGAGGGGGTATTTATGTTCACAGTGTATATAGGGACCCTTGTAATTTGTATTTAAAGACTATTCATATTATATTTTATTATTTTTGACGTAACATGGTTTATTTATAATTATTATCTTTAGCGTTCTTAAGATACATGCAGTTGGTATAGAGTACATAGGGTGACCAATTGATATAAAAATATTTTGGGCTTTGTTTAAAGAAGAAAAATTGCATTGTTTTTAAAAAAGCCTTGATAATGGCACGCGAAATAAATATTTAAACAAAACATTGTGTGAATTTACGACGTAACACGTTGACTATTTTTAGTCACAGTTTGACGTGAGAAAATTAGAACAAACTTTACAAAAGTGAGGTAAAAAATGATAATTGTAAATTATATTACTTACATGTGATATTACACCAAACATATAATATTAATAACAATTTAATCACAGTATTACATGTTTGGTGTAATATCACATATAAGTAATGTAAATTTACAAATATTTTTACATACAACTTTTGTAAAAGTCAGTTGTAATTTTAGAACGTCTGACTGTGGCAAAAGTAACCAACGTCCTACATTGCGGATTCACAAAAAATCATTAGTGTTAAAAATTCATGTTGATTTTAAATTTGTATAAATTAAAAAACGAGTAATATGTAAAATATATTTACTAAAAATAAGCTAAGAATACGGGAATAAATTATCCCTTAAATAATATAACTGTATACACAGTGATCTATTACAAAATAAAATTCTATAATTTAACATAATAAAATATTCAAATGAAAAAAAACATATTGTTTTACAACGTTGGGTAAAGTTTAATTTTAGTCACAACAGAACATACCAAAAGTACAACTGAATTTTACAAAAGTTGTTGTGAAAAATATTTAGTAAATTTACATATATTATGTGTAATATTACACTAAACCTGTATTACTGCTATAAATTTTTTTATAAATATTTGGTACATGTTAAGTGTAATATAACAGACAAATCTAATAACGCAAATTTTGTAAAAATCAAGTAATTTTGGCACAGCACGATTGTGGCTAAAATAATCAACGTCTAACGTTGTTAATTTACAAAATATGTATTTTTAGTGTAGTACTGCCTACAGATAATTTTTTGGTAATTTTCTAGAAACCTGCGGCAACTCCGATTTTAACGAAATTTGGTATACGGGGTTTTTTGAGGCGCTGATCACGAATCTGAAAGATTTTTGGCGAAAACGTTTCGTTCTCGAGATATTCATCATCAAAGTTCAAATATTGAACTAAGCTTATTTTCACTATATTTCCCCTTCTTTTTGCACACAATTCTTCATTTAAAGCTAAAGTGTCACACAATATTTGATTTTCACCTTCTAAAACCCCGTTTTTCTACGTTTTTACATTATTTTTGCATTAAATTGCGTGGCTTTTCTTTGATCATGCGGCAACCATACATACACATAGGGTTCCATGGCACACTGGGATTGAAATGATTCAAAGTATAGCTGTGCAATTTAATGCAAAAATAATGTAAAATACGTAAAAAAAACGGGGTTTTAAAAGGTGAAAATAAAATATAGTGTGCCACTTTAACTTTAAATCAAGAATTGTGTGCAAAACGAAAGGGGAATATTGTAAAAATAGGATTAGTTTAAATTTCAAGTCTGATGATGAATTTCTCAAGAACGAAACGTTTCCGCCAAAATTCTTTCAGATTTGTGATCATTGCCCCAAAAACCCCGTATACCTAATTTCGTCAAAATCGGAGTTGCCGCAGGTTTCTAGAAAATTACCAATTTTTTAATGATATTGTCTTTCGAGTGACAACTCATTAAAGTTTAATTTTATAATGCTTGTTATTTAAATTAAATGCGACTTATATTTATATTTGGAACATAGATTAACTCGATTGCGGTTCGTCATTTTACTTATAATTCACATTGATTTTGTGCCGCTAGAGGGATATTTACCCAAAATTAACTAAAATTTAAATGCTATATTGTAAACTCCATAAGAATTATTTACAATTTAAAAAAGGTGTACTGGTTTATTCATTTTAAAGTAAACAGGACCTTATTTTTAAACTTTCCTGACGTGATAACGTCTTATAATTCAATGAAGCCGGCTGCACGCACAAAAAACATGACTCATGTAGCGTTCCATTTAAAGCTTGAAGTGCAAGTGAGAGCTCGGAAGAGGCACAATCGGCCTCCGCGTTTGGCAGCGTTGGACATCTGTTTCTCTCCTACTATAAGTCGGTCCGCGTGAATAGCTGAGGCGCATTCAGAATCGACGCCTGGTAAAGGCCCGACATGCACACATGAAGACGTGCACAATAAGCAAGACCTTATCAAAACAAAACATAAGGAACAAATGTCGTTTGCCAAGGTCAAGGTTGGGGTGAAGTTTACCCCATTTTTGTCGAATCTAAATGCGCCCCTGCTATACAATAATACATTTACATGGTTTCGTCAAGTAGGAAGTGCAGTGGTGTAAATTATTGAATTTTCTTTTGAAAAATGCAACCATTCCATTAGTATTTTCTTATGACGTTGTCACCTTTAACTATCGTTAATAAAGCGACTTTGCAGACAACCGATTTTTGAACAAATGAAGATACCTAGCTATTTCGTGTACTTTTTTCATAGAAATTAACAATCTAGTCAGAAAAACATTTGAAACAAAAACGTATTTTTAAATGAAATACCCCGTATATTTTTATATTAATGGATAGAGATTTTTACGAGGAATTTAGGGTTGCTGGGTTTATTTCCTGCGGTTCTGATGTATATGATTAAAAACTGCATTTTACTATAAGGATAGTTTCACCTGAACAACCTGGCTGCCGCAGGTCACAGGTGCTTATTTATCAAAGTCAAGAATTTAAAAAATGGATTTATTAATTTTAAGATAGCTTTGTAATAGGCTTTTTATCAGAAGAGCGGCTTTATAGCTAATTATGTATCAAGGGCGTTACTAGGACCATAATGCCCTGAAGGTCGAAATATAAGTTGGTCAAAATGACTATGAATGACATTGAAGATAGAGGAACAGTCTTGGTTATAAAGGTACCAGAAACTAAAACTTCAACTTCAAAAAGTTTGAAGTTCATTGAAGAAGATTTAGGCGCTTTAAATTTAATAAAAAAGTACACAACATTAAGACCAGCTGGAATAAAGGAGCGAAGATTCTTTCTTACCTATAGAAAGGGTCGATGTACAGTACAACCCATTGGAAAAAATACCATAGGAAGCGTCCCAACATTGATCGCAAAATTTTTAAAATTGGATAATGCAGAAGCCTACACCGGCCACTGTTTGCGTCGCACATCGTCAACTTTACTTGTTGAGGCAGGTGCTTCGTTTGAAACACTAAAATAACATGGGAAATGGAAAAGCTCTTTAGTAGCTGAAGGATATATATAGAAGAAAGTATTTCATCCAAAAACAAAGTAGCCAAAATGACTGCCAATTCAGTTAATTCCGAGGTTAATTCCGTATCGACTATTGAAAATTCTTTAATGGACTGTTCTTCTATACAAAATAGCGTTAGTGCTACCACCGCTGCTACCATCACAAAAAACACCGACCATTCTATAGTGGGATCAGCTACATTTTCCGAGACATTTCAAAATTGTAATTTTTATTTTGGAAATAAAGTTTAATTTTTAGTATTGTTTAAAGAAAAATTATTTTTTGTATAAACTTGATCTTTATTGTGAAAGAAATAAAATTGGATAAGCAATAAAATTTCCATATTAGCGCATTAGGGCATTATAAGCGGGCATTATCATAATGCCCGCTTATAATGCCCTAGGTGTGATAGCAGGTATTATTGCTACCAAAACATATTCCGTTTCTAAGGTATTACAGATCAATAACAGATGGGTAAAACATAAATTATATTATTTGCTAAAAATGGTATATGTCGATTTCTGAACCCAAAAAGTAATAACCGTATTTTTAAAATTTTTGACTTTGACAAATAAGCACCTGTGACCTGTGGCATCCAGGTTTTTTTAGGTAAAACTATCCTTTTAGTATATTGCTGTTTTTAATCAATTACATTAAAACCACAGAAAATAAATCCAACAACCCCTATATAACCGAATTCCTCATGACAATCTCTATCCATTAAAATAAAAATATATGGGGTATTTATTTTAAAAATACGTCACTCGTGCTGTAACCCTTTGGTTTTTGTTTCAAATATTTTTCTGATAAGAATATTAAATTATTCGAAAAAATTACACGAAATGGCTTTAATTTTTTTTTACGTACCGGGAAGTTCCAAAATAAGGCCCTGTTTACTTTAAAATGAATAACTCTGTATATGCTGTATGTAAAATATTTAAAAAAATATATATATTTCTTTTCAGACCAAACGAAAAAAAAATTGTCTCGTAAAAGCAAATTTATTAAATTTGGCCAAGTTAGTGATTTGCACTGTATATTTGTGTTCTGAGCACTCTATGTCTTGGATATTATTTGCCAGACCAATAAACGTTTTTCTCTACGATTGGCAGTCGAAAAACACGAATTGACATGTACTACGAAGTTTTTCCGCACAATAACATTTTATTAGAGAAATAAAAAACACGTTTTTACTACGTAGTATAGTCTTTATTTAGAAACGAAATAAAAGTAACGGTAAAATCGACATTTAAATAGTTCGAAGCCATTTTTGATTCCGTATACACCTTTTCTACTAGGTACTTTACAGCGTTGTAAATGTTGTAATAAAATTTTAAAACTTCATTTTGGTTTAATGGATATTTAAACTTTTAAGGGTTTAAATAAAATATTTTCTGCACGATCGGCATTCCAATAATACAGACTTATTTAAAACAACACATTTATATGTTTTATTTGCTGATATAGAAATTTATACAAGTCGTTACGACTCAGCAAACACTATTTGCCGGCAATATACATTTTTCATATTGGCATTGATGGTAAAGCATTGGCAATTGGTGGCAATATTATGCCAACATCTAATACGCATTAAAAAGTTAACCCTAAATAAACACTCTATTGCCAATAAATTTTACATGCAGGCGAATTGCCGGCAAGCATACAAAAATGGCGGCATACCAATCCTGATTAAATAAAGCATGCCTTTTTGTTGCAGGCAATTTAATATTAGATTTTTGAACGCAAACCTTCAACGCATATTTATACTTTTCAAACCATATTATTAACATTGGTATATAACTAACATTCGAGCAATTTTTTTGATCTGTTTTATTTATAATGGCGGCTAAACAACATTATTTTAGGTTTTTTTACATAATTTAATGGAAATGGCCTTTTCCTAACATTTTTTTTTACATTTAACTCCTTTAAAATATTTCTCCCTATGTTTTGGATCTGAAAATTGAGTGTAAGTGTCCCTTAAATACTTACTATTTTAAAGTGTTTTCTTTTGATGATCTTTTTTTTATTTTATTACATACTTTTTTTTGGTTTATTGTTACGGTATAAAAATTTATATTATGTAATTTTTTTATTGATAAAGTTTTTCCTCCTTTTTTTTCTCAATTTTTTCGATTCCAAAATTCCAAATATGTTATTTAACTTTTGGTACATTCAACTTATAAAACTTGCAATACTTATTTAATGATAAATGCCATTATCCTAAACGCATTTTTTTGGCATAACTTATTAATGATGGATGCCATCATCCTAAACGCATCTTTTCATCATAAATTATTAATGACGGATGTTATCATATTATCTGCAACACGTGGCGTAATAACGGCCAATTTACCCACTTTCGCGTCTTTTTGATACCTTTTTGCCAATGCCTTGCCATTAAAGAGTGTTGGCAATGCCAGTAAATTAAATGTACAACGCCGGCAAAAAATGTTATATGGAGACTAGCTATACAGGGTGTCCCAACTCTATTTATACGCGAAATAACTTCGCCCCTGTACAAGATACACTTATAATCTTTCATTAAAAATGTTTATTATTTGAATACACTCCCCATATAACATTTTTTGCCGGCCATGTACATTTAATTTACTGGCAATGCCAACACTCTTTAATGGCAAGGCATTGGCAAAAAGGTATCAAAAAGACACGAAAGTGGGCAATTGGCCGTTATTGGGCCACGTGTCGCAGATAATATGATGGCATCCATCATTAATAAGTTATTATGAAAAAACGCGTTTAGGCTAATGACATTTATCAATAAATAAGTATTTAAAAAATGAGGAAAAAAGGCAGAAAACTTTATCATTAAAAAACTATCATAATATAAATTTTTATACAGTAACAATAAACAATAAAAAAATAAAAGTACTTGTGTTAATTAAATTAAAAAAGATTGTAAATCAAAAGAAAACACTTTAAAATAGTAAGTATTTAAGGGACACTTACACATCAATTTTCATATTCAAAACATAGGGATAAATATTTTAAAGGATTTAAATGTCAAAAAAGAACTATTAAAAATATATAATATTTTTTATTAACACGTCTTTAAAACTTGTAATAAGGCAACTCCCTAATTTCATACTGTTTTTTAAAATAACTACAAACTTAAAAGGTTTTAAACAAAATGTTTACAGCTCCTAATACTCTACTTAAATAACTCGTCTTCTCGACTAGCCATCACCAATTAATCAAACAACACACACTAATTAGGTAATAAATACACTTAATTATGTCTACTAAAAACTATTTTTCTTTAAAAAGAAACTAAAAAGCTAAAAAAAACACGTAAAAAACAATTCCACAAAGCGTTTAAACAAAAGCATTTCTTTTTCATCTGTCAAAATCGTCCAATCTTGTATTTCCGCTTAGCCGAAAATTTGAATTGGTCACCTTTGGTCGAAATTAACCTAGCTAATTTTACCATCATTTTATTTTTATTCTCTCAAAAATACATAATAGACATTTTGTTTGACCTAATTTTTATTTGCATGATTTGTAACAATAAAATGTTATGGAAAGGCCATTTCCTTTAAATTATGTAAAAAAACCTAAAATAATGTTGTTTAGCTGCCATTATTAATAAAACAGATCAAAAAAATTGCTCTAATGTTAGTTAAATACCAATGTTAATAATATGGTTTGAAAAGTATGAATATGCGTTGAAGGTTTGCAAAAATCCAATATTTATTTGCCTCCAACAAAAAGGCATGATTTATTTAATCATGATTGGTATGCCGTCATTTTTGTATCCTTGCCGGCAATTCGCCTGCATGTAAAATTTATTGGTAATTAAGTGTTTATTTAGGGTTGACTTTTTAATGAGTATTGGATGTCAAATAACTTTTGAAGGAGTAAATTTTAATTCTAAATCCAACGACATATCACATTTTACATTTAAGCGACGTTTCAAACCAAAAAACCATCATTTACTATTTTGCTATTAAAAATTATGATTTTATTTCAAACAATCATAAAGATTTTTATGTAATTTACATACATTTACTTACGTATTAAAAAAAAACATTAAATAAAATCAAATTAACTTTATGGTAACCTGCAATAAAAAAATTAATACATACTTACCTGCGAGCGGTAGATTACTCGAACTTCTATGATAGTGATTGTTTTTTTGGTTCAAAACCTCACATAATTGTAAAGTGTAATATATTGTTGGATTAAAAATTAAAATATGAGTTTAATATGTAACGATTCGATTTTGTCATTAGTGATGCATTTTTGTTTTCATCGTAGAGTTTTATATCAAGGATTTTTACCCACCTGTATCATTTTTTTTATTTTAAATATGAGGTATCTTTACTAGGTTATTTTACTTAGTAAAACCTTTTATCACATATCAGAATCCTATAAACCATTCTTTCCTCCAATCTAACCTCTGGAATAAGAATTTTTAGTGTTACCTTCTCGATGAAATTTAGCTTCTTTTGTGTTCTACCTAAAAATTTAAGATTTTCATGTTTTGTCGAGATGCCACATAGAGTGGTTTTGGGCAGTCAGTATGCATAAAAATATAAAGTTAGAAATCGTTTTTACCTCGTCTAACTTAAGGAAACCTCTGGTGTACTTCACTGTGACAATTGCAATTGTGTTTATTTTGTTTAGTAATTATTTCCTTTGTAAAACCAGAATTAGGGGACCTATTATATCTTCTGTTTTGCCTTTTTGGCCTCTGATTGTCTGGATTTCTTTATGGTTTTTACATTTTTGCGCCATTCTGTTTGTTTATCAAAGTTTTTAAAGTAAGGTTAGTCGACAGGTGTGAATGTCAAGTTTTGAAAGTTCTTCTTTTTTTCTTTAAAGGGGGTGGCCGTTATATTATTAGCAACGGTTTGAACAGCTTGGGCTGAAAGTTGGGCAAATTTCAATCGTTCCTTTTAGGGTCTATTTTTTTTAAGTTGGTACTTAACTTTTTGACTGAGTTAGGCTGGCTTGAGACGAGAAATGGGACTTTTTGACTGAACAGCTAAGGGGTCAGAGGTACTTTGGGAATCCGATTTTTTCTTAATCATCCAAAAGGGATTTTTCTCAAAGACCTGAAAACATTTCTTGTCAAGTCTGGTTTTAGCAGCAGGTGATTTATTTTTGTGCTAATTGGCAAGATATAGCTGTGTAAGCAGGATTTTTTTGGACCAACCTATTGCTGTTCTTTGTAAGGCCGCCCAACATCTTAAGGCTTTTTGTTCCGGACTTGGAATCCGGATTTTTTTTGCTCCGGATTTTTTCATCCGGACTTTTTCATCCGGATTTTGTATTCGGACTTTCTTAACTGGACTTTTTACCCGGGCTTTGTTATCCGGACCTTTTTACCCGAGACTTTTTTTCCTGGACCTACTACCTCTTATCTGGATCTTCGTTTTATTTGGATTTTGCTCCAGGAATACACAGGCAATCGTTTATCTTTTAACTAACCTTACTAATTTAAAAAAAGGTTTTATTTTTTTTTAAATTTTAACTTTAAATTTTCTTATTATCTTTAACACATAAAAGAACTTGTTAACTTGTCTTCACCTGTGATTATTGTATATTGTTTATTTTTATAATACATTTAATTTTAAGTTGCGCATTAGTTTTATTTACCTAGCTCACCCGAATACCTCTCTTTTTTATTAAGATATTTTTATGTTATTATTCAACTTCTTCTTTCTGTGCAATAGTTTGTGATCGCTGAGCAAGTTCCTATAACAACTAGGAGACTTCCAGTTTGTAGTCTGTAAAAAAACTGGTGGCGCCAACACGGACTCATTATTCCTCACCCTGAGCTGCGGGTAAATTTGCAACGCACTCTGACAACTTGCTTGGCGTGAAATAAACTAGTGCACTGATTTAAATTATTGCTTTTTTACTTTTTTAAATCTCTTTCTCTCTTACTTTTAAATTGGTGTGACTCATCATAGTCACATCAATTCTATCATATCAACTTTCAAAGAAAGTGCGTCGCAATAAGCTTTTTAAACGAAATACTTCGCCCATTAAAAAAAACAAATTTAAATAAAGACGAAACGTCGGATCTTAAATTTAATGAAATTATTTTTATAGAGCAAAAAAATATCTCTTTAATTAATTACATTTTTGACACGAAAAAATTGTTAAGTATTAAAATGCGCAACGTTACCCCAATATAACCAATTCTGTATTTCTTACCATGTCCAAGGTCTAATGGTGCCCTCAATATGTAACACCCAGTATAAGTCCACAATAAACAAAAACACTTAGAAAAACAGATTTCGAAAATAGAGGTTATACCTAGAGGAAGAAAAGTTAGACATAAGAATGATAAATGCCTTGTCATCGATGAAACACTGACGGCCCATTTGATTAATTATCCAGAATATCAAATATAGGATAAAGTTTTCGTTTTGGCTTTTTTATCCGGGGTTTCTTCGTATCCTGTATCAATAGATACAAGAAAAGGATTTTATTGATGCAATATAGTGCCGAGTCACTGAAAGTTAACAGTTTTGAAAGGGTAACATTGATTTATTGCTTGTTTTAATTGTGTGTTCTTTGGGAAATCTATAAGCGAGTATATTAATATACCTACTAAAATTAGGTCATTAGTATTACAGGCGTCAAGTACTTCAAAAAATTTATAAAGAAAAAACCTTTAGGAATCCTATAACGAGCACAAAAAATATTTTGCCTTCGTATGGCTTCTTTAGCTTTCCTTATTTTTTTAAACATAAGTTATCCTGGAAATTTAGACTCAAAACAGACGTGACGGTTTTCTCGAGTCGGCAGCCGAACGCGGCCACACGCGCATAAAATAAGGCCTTGGCTACGATAACAAGCGGAAGCGTCGAGCGAAAAGTATTAAATCTCTGTACTGACTGGTAGCCGATACAAGCTACAATATGTTGTGGTAAACAGCGTCTTAAAACCAGTTTATATACATTGAAGCGCTCCGCGGATAATATTTGTACGTTTCGAGCGGCTCCTCGGTAGCGCAGTGAACAGAGCATTGATCTTTGAAGCCAGTAGTCGCCGGTTCAATTCCCAGCGGAGGAGACATTTAGGTAGTAGTTATTTTAAAAAATAACGTCCGTGGGTGGCACTACGGCGTTGTCTAAAAGGCGCTGTGAAATGCAAAACTGCATGTTTCAATGCTTGGACAATGCTGACCCCACGGTACTCTGGTATTTTATATTATAGGCTTTCGTAGAATGTTAAAAAGATAAAAAAAGGCAGCGGCTGGGCTTTTGCTCACGTACAGGGTGTCCGGATTTCGTTGCAATTGCAGGGTATCTCGGTTATTATTAGAGATAGAGACTTGCGGTTTTCGCGAACTGTTGCTATTTTGTGATGAAACGAAATATGACACTAAAATATTTTTATGGCCCTCTTAGTTTTTGACATACAAGGGCAAAATTTATTTTTGCCATTTTTGGACCACCCTCGTATTTTAGTTGTCTTATAACTTACAACAAAAGTAAAAACTAATATTGGTAGATATTTTTACGTAGAATACAGTGGTGAAGTTCATTTTTTTTTAATTTCATATTTTTTGAGATATGAACCAAACATGTTTTTTCTTATAAAACAACCTGTATATTTCTTATTCATTAAATTATAGAGAATAAGACCTTCTCAAAAATATATCACACCCTTTACCAATATTATTTTTACTTTTGTTGTAAGTTATATATAGACAACTGAAATACGGGGGTGGTCCAATAATGGAAAAAAAAACGAATTTTGCCCTATATGTCAAAAACTGAGAAGGCTATGAAAAGTCTCTTAGTGTCATCTTTTATTTCATCAAAAAGTAGCAACAGTTTGCGAAAACCGCAAATCTCTATCTTTATTAGTAACTAAGATACCCTGCAATTGCAACAAAATCCGGACACACTGTATATTACAGCCGCCTCATTAAAAAATTATTTTATGCTACCATAAAGATTAAAGGTAACGCTCGCATAGTCTCCGGTCGGGGTAATGGCCTGGTGTGTTAAATTGCTGGGTCGTTGTGCGCCCAACCAATGTGGCTGGATTCGAATCCTGGTCCGGCCAAAATACTTATTTATAAGTTTAGTCAAAAAATTAGTGGTTAGTCCAACAACAGACGGACAAAGTGTAAAATGTATCTACGCCGAAGGCCAACAAGAAAATGTGGACCCTACCCAGTTGGATGACAATTTTTATATAACTACAGTTAGTAAAATAATATCACTGAAGTACTTGACATAAGTGAAGAGCAAACGAAAGCAAGGTATAGGTCTAAAAAATTAAAATAAACTATTTTTACCAACTGTAATAATATAAGTTATATATAATATAAAAGAATAAACAATGATAAGCTCTAAAATTACATATATTTGCAACTACAATTGGCAAATGGAAAATATTTATTTTATAGTAAAATTTGAAAGCTCGTGTCAAAGTTGCAAATATTAATTTAAAGAATATTATTTCACACAAACTTGGTGTGAAATTTTCTTACCGAATAACACACCTGCTTAAATTATTCCGGGAAATTTTTAGCACTAGTGATATTACAAGTGAAAAAATATAAACATATTTTTTAAACTTTGACGCCCTGTATCTTAGTTAATATCAACTTTTGTACAAAGGTAAGTTTAGATAAATCAGAAATATCTTAACGTCGTAATTATTTACTTAAATTTTGGCTTATTACTTAGGGACCATGCTGTATTTCTTCAAAAATTCCATAATGTTATTTTTGAGCTTTCAATAAATTCTATCTAGAAATCCATCTACGATGTCTCACATTTCACTTGTCCTAAACTAAGTAAAGATATATGTTATTTTAAAATAGAAACTCTTTTTAGAAAAGTACATTTTTAGGTTGCCTTGGGATATGCCTATCTTCGATATTTCCTACATATTTTGCAAAAATTAGATTATTAAAAAAATATTCTGGAAATATTACGAACGTATGTTATTATCTTATAGTTCTTTTTATAACATTATATCATATTAAAATGCGTATTATAGTTAGACCCATATTTATTTCATTCTAAAAGCGATGCCGTCAAGTACACAAAAAATGATAAAGCAAATAAACCCTTTTGTGAACAATGTTTGTTGTGACGACTACGCCACGCGTTACGGTTTTATGGCACGCCAGAGACGAAATAAGAGGATGTTTTTTAAGTACGTGATACGTGTTTTCGCAATATTTTTATTTATTTATCTAAAATAGTATATTACATTACAAGTGTGGAAAATGACTAATTTCACACGAGTGGGAATATTGTAGCACGAGGCGTGTAAGAAAGTCATTTTTACACGAGTACTGTACACTATTTTTCCTACGACCACAAATTATTCACCAAAAAAAAAATATAATAAAGTTCGTCTTTACAGGAAAAATAAAAAACAATTGAGAACTTTGCAACACTAGGGTGATTTTTACTTTGTAACACTAGTGTGATATGTACTTTTCCTCACAGCTATATTATACCGTTTTGGCAATATTTTTACGTCAAAAATCACCTACCTAGAAACATTATATTAACTTTTATCATTTTGGAATTTAAAAAGGCCCTAACTTAATAAAAGTTATATGGTTTGGTTAGGTAATAACGGTAATAATTGTTTAGTACGGTTTTCTGCTATTTTAAGGGTTTTTAAACATTATTGATACTTACATATTTTAGACACTCTTCTAAATGAAACGTAAGTGGCGCATATCGTATATCAAAATATTCCGCTATTTTTTTAATATCAGTAAACAAACTTACGGTACCGGGGAGTGGAAAGGAGGGGCTGGGTGGGGTAAAATTGGTAAAACGAGTTAATGAAACTGAACATCACATGTAAAAATTAGTAAAAATTACATTTTTTCCTTATATTTTTGAGAAAGAATATAAAAAATATAAAAATTGTAAATGCATAACCTAAAGTCCTAAAAGTAAGAAAAAAACGACAACTAAACGTCAGTTATACCCTGCAAAATATGGCAAGCATTTGGCAACGTAGGAAGGGTCTGATTCTATTTATGAATGGATAAAAGAAAGTGGATTCATAAAGTGTGTATTAGCCTCAGGTTTAATTAAGGGATTAAAAAAAAGATTTAACTAGTTCTTTGAGTACACGAAGACAGAGAGGAATTTGATCTATAGGAGTTTTTTCTCTGGCGCTTTAGGTCAAACGGTCAAGCGGCAAGGCTGCCTCTACAAAGTGCGTGCTCAAAGGTAGGAGGGAGATTTTTAATTTGATCTACTTACCTGACAACACTGTGCCACTGAGCGAGCAGTCAGTGAAAGTTGTTTTTTGTGGTTATGTCTATTTTTGTTTATGTTTTGATTTTTCGGAAATTTTATTATTACTCTTTTTAATATTAGAAGAAAGCTTATACTGTGTAGTAACTTAACGTTAATAAGATGATTTTCGCTTATTTGGGTTCTACTGTTTAAGGTAAGTAAACAGTTTTTTACTGTCACTACAATAAATATGTCACTTACAAAACCAATAGCAGTTTTTAGAATGACATCATAATATATATTACACGAGTATTGTAAAGTACTTTGCAACACTAGTGCTGTAAAGTACTTTGCAACACTAGTGTATTATAACGCATTTTCTATGCATGAAACCAGTGTACTATTTGCTATTTTCACAAGTGGTCGTAGGGAAAATATGTAATCGGGGTCTGCCAAAGGCTATGTGCTTTCGAAAAGGTTTGTTTATTTTATCATTTTTTGTGTACTTGGCGGCATCTCTTTCAGAATGAAATAAATATGGTTCTATCTAACTATACCAGAATATTCACTTACAATTTGAAATTGCATTACTCTAGAGATATTGATAACATAAAATTTTACTTAGGTATATCGAAACCAGATAAACTTGAAAAATCTAATCTTCTATCTATCTTGAGAAATGTATTAAATCACATTTTGTTTTTAGGTAAAAGAGAAAAAGACAAAGGACGATTGGATTTTAAAATCTAGGACATCAGTAAGATAGCTATAAAGGTATACAGTGTGGTCCATTAAGTGTGCAACAAATGGAAAACTTTTTTATTTGGAATTTGTCAGAAAATTTTATGATTCATAAAAGTTGGTGCATAGTCTGAAACTGTATTAGCAGTGGATAGTTTTATTAAAAGTTAAATGATATACAGAGTAGGTCAAAAAAGGCAAAAACTGCTTAAGAGGAAAGTACCCTTATTTTTGAAAATACAACAAAATATTAAATAAAAAAATGATTTGGAATTAAAAGTTATTTCCAAATACTAAGGTGTTATTCAAATTTTTAAATTTTTTTGGAAATTGTTGTGAATTAACCTTGTATAATACAGATTTTTATTATTCTAATTTAATATATCTTTAAAGAAGTTTTAACTCTTAAACAAATTTAATTAAATCAAAGCGAATTTGTATAATTGAAGTGAATTTATATTTTTCACTATAACGCTAACTTTAAGTTGGTTGCAAGAATATTTATTCGGACCATAAACTTATGCAAATATGCTTTCAGTAAGGAAAATATATTATAAATATTAAAATGCATATAAAAATTCCCTATTTACCTGGTAAAATTTTTATGTAAATGTAGTACAGATAATTTAAATTTTAATTGAAATTAAAAACTTGAATAGGAGGCCATGACTTGGTATTTGGGCATAACATTTAATTCTAAATAACTTTTCTATTTAACATTTCTTTGTATTTTTAGAAATAAAGGTACTTTACTTTTAAGAAGGTTTCAATTAGAGATGCTCGATATACATCGATGCATCGAAGACATCGATATTTACCATACGATGCATCGAGTCAGCCCGATGTATCTGTGACTTTCGATATTTTACGATACATCAATGTATTTCATTAGATACATCGAATGAACACTTTACACATTTACCAAGTACACTAGTTTTAAATTTTCTTTCATCTTATAAGCTTTTTTAATTTTAATAAAATATCATGCCGTAATTTTGTTTACCTACCTCGAAAGCTTAACACTGTTTTGGCAACACTGCTGGCTGCTGGCTGTCATTGCATGCCTTGTGCACAGCAGTACAGACCAGCCTGGTAGTGATTATATTCTCTTTGGTACAGACAGAGACATATATCTTATAGTTTAACTACCTATACTGATGTTTTTTATTCGATACATCGGAAATATCGATGTTTTAATTCGATATATCGTAAAACATCGATGCAATATGTTCTGATTGATGCATCGCAAAAACATCGATGTATCCCTATAGTTTCGATCTTATTGACCTACCCTGTATACCATAGAACTGTTAATAAAACTAACTACTGCTTACAAAGACCATGCACCAAGTTTTATAAAATGTAAGATTTTCTGGGAAATTGCAAATAAAAAAAGTTTTTATTTGTTGGACATAATGGGCCACACTGTATAGGTTGTTTTTGTTTTTAAAGAATATACATGATGTCCTAATTGTGTTTTTCCACGAAATAACTTTTAAGTTAAAGGTACTGTCAACATGATTTGCAATAACTCTAAAGTATTGGTACAAGCACTATTAAAATAAGGCCGGTAATAATAATTCCCGAGCTTAATAAGGCAACTTGCAATAATTCTCTACTATAAGATCGGTATATATACACTAAAAACACTACCAGTACCTTTTTCAGTTCTAAATGCACTTCTAATATCTGAGCATATACCAGTCTAGAGGCAGCTTTGCCGCACGAACAACGTACGGCAGCGAGAAATATTAGGTCTAGTATCTTTCTCTTTTGTGATCCTGACTTGGTTTCTTAATGGGTTCACCGCAGAAATGCACTCTTTCAGATAAAAAAAAGATTTTTAAAATTTATCCACATTTGACGAGGTAATATCATACACAAAAAAAAACATACAGGCGAATTGGGAACCTCTTCTTTTTAAAGTCGTTTAAACATACACCGAAAGTGAAAAAGGGTAGAGCTTCATAAAAATATTTTTTCAAAATGTCATTTGTTTTCGAGTTACAAGCCGTCAGGTTTTTCGCCATATTGAATTTATTTTTTAACCAATCCAGTTGATATTTGGCAGACAAATCGAGCTTTGTAGATACTAAAATTTTAAGTCAAAAGTACTTTTTTAAATACCGCCAGAGGGCACTTTACCTAAAACATAAAATTTATTTAAATCATAACTTTTATTTTGACAGATATCGCAAAGCTGGGGGCGCCATTTAATAGACAATCAAAAACTTAAAAAATAAGGTACTCTTTATTAAAGTCGATAAACCTCACCGTTTAGGCACCAATAGACATCAAAGTTTTCATCAATTTCAATCAAATTACCTACATACATACAGGGTCTCCAGTAACTCAACCGACAAACTTTGCAGGGCGATTCTACCAGAGAAAATAAGAAAGAACTCTAATAAACATATGTTCTAAGCGTCTTATTTTTGAACTACGGTGTGTTAAATATTAAAAAAAACTTGTTTTTTTAATTTTTAACACCCGTAGTTCAAAAACGAAGACGTTTAGGACATATGTTTATATGAAGTTTTTTCTTATTTTTTGTTGTAAAATCGTATGGTTAAGTTTGCCGGTTGAGTTACTGGACACCCTGTATGTATATAGGTAATTTGATTGAAACTGATGAAAGCTTTGATGTCAATGGGTGCCTTAACCGTGAGGTTAATCGACTTTAATAAAAAGTACCTTATTTTTTAAGTTTTTAATTGTCTATAAAATGGCGCCCCAGCTTCAGATATCTGTCAAAATAAAAAAGTTAGGTTGTAAATAAATTTTAAGTTTAGGTAAAGTGCCCTGTGGCGTATTTAAAAAAGTACTTTTGTCTTAAAAATTTTAGAATCTGCAAAGCTCGATTTGTGTGCCAAATATCAACTGGATTGGTTAAAAATAAATGCAGTATGGCGAAAAACCAAAATAAAAATTGACGTTTGACGGCTTGTAACTCGAAAACGAACGACATTTTGAAAAAAAGTTATATAAAGCTCTACCCTTATTTTGTCAAGTAGAATCACCACCTTAAATTAATCACCCTATATAGTCACATCTCCGCGTCATACACAATAGATTTTTTGGTAAAGTAATGTAATTGTTAAAGCAAGTTCCTAACTTTTGCTAAAATTCAGTATTTTTGAACAACATACCATTTTTACAACGACTGATTTTAAACTACTTAACTGCCTTGTTTATGAAATACGTGGAAATGCCCGCAACACTGCTTTTTGTTGGATAAGCTGGATTATAAGCGAAATTTCCATTGTGCATGTTGGAAACATCTAACTCGTGTTATGCGGTTCCATCAGCCTGGTGATTGCAATTTAAACTTCACGTTAAAACTTATAACAAGATCTCAGATTGGCACTTTAAAGGTATAAACTTTGTGAAATCTGATATTGCTTAGTAACACTGCTACACAAAATAAGTGGAGAGTGAAAAAAAAATGTTACTAAAAATTAAAATTGTTTTTATGTGAAATTTTAGATATTGGAACCTTATGTAAATTTTAAAACTTTTTAATTTACCATTTTGCCAAATTATTTATAATAAAAAGGTTGTCTTTTCTAAGACCATCTTCACATTAGGGCTGGCAATCGAAACATCCTGTACTATGGAATTTTCACGATATTTCTCGAAGATTCTAGATCATTCTTTACTCTTCCACCATACTATAAAAGGGCGACGGGAATCCTCCGATCAGTTAGTATAGATTCGACTTTTGTGCTGTAAACTTCGAGACATTGACAAGTGAAGATTTTGTCGTTGTTGTAACCATAGTTACGTTCCCTTGTTAATAAAGGTATAAAAACGAAGGCCGTGTTTTTATACGAGGTGATACGGAATAATATTGACGGTTTTTGATATAACAGGAAAAAATGTTCTTTCAAAATGTACAAAAAAAAACAAAATGGCCGCCATAAAAAAAACAAAAGTTTATGATGGTATCCCAAAACCAAAACGTCAAAATTAAAATCTAAATACAGAAATGAATTGCTGTTAAAAAGTTGCTCCTATATTGTTATCACAGATTTAAAAAATAAATAAATAAATAAACTACAGCACTTTTTCTAAAATGCACAGTTCCAATTTTTTCAAAATAACGCAAAAACTTAACAAGATACAGTCGTCACTAAAACCGCATTAGATTATCCATTGAATGGCCCACAACTTAACGCATTTAACCATCTTTCTATCTCTTGTAGTTTCCAATATCCCAATACATTCCTTACCAATTTTGGACACACTGTATATTGTTTTTAAAAGATTGAAATGTAAATAAAACCCATTTGGGTAAACCTGAGGGTGCGACCCTGAAGATTCAATTACTTTCCCCCAAAGTTATGCACATTCGTACTAAGTAATTATTATTAAAGCAACTAACCAGAACTGAAGAACCCTTCAAATTATCCTCCATCTATTGCAGAATAGTTTCGGGTCAAGTAGAACTGAATTATTAGATAACCGACTTTATGTAAATTTCACCTGCCTCTTGTAATTCAATCGGTTATATCTAACAATTGCTGGTTTAACTTAAGTTTGCTGAAAATTACGTTAAGTTTATTGGTTTAGGTTTATAACCAAAGTTATATTTTTTCCAAAAAGAAACACAATACAACAGACATAACTTTATTTAAACATATTTTTATTTTCACTCTTTCCGCGGTCTTCGAGTAGTGCGGTTCACGTTTACGTAGAGGTCTACATAGACTTCCCGGGTAGGCGATTGAGGGCGTCGTACGAGCGTAGCTGTACCCTTGGGGATCGAGAACAGATTCACGCTAAATTGGGGCTTCTTTCTGCTGGGGCTAAGCGCTGTGAGTGAAGATTCCTAAAGCCTGAGGTTTTTACGTTTTGGTGTTGAACACATGGTGTCTTCGTATGGTCGAGGATGGTGCGCACGCCTTGCGGAAAAACGTCAGTAGTGAAAGTGACGGTTATGCGCGATACCAGTAGCAGCCGCTGGCTTGACAGTCACAATTTATCCATGTTCAGAAGTTCATCGCTGTTGTTGATTTTTACAAGTGCTTCTTATTCATATGCTAGGAAAGTCTGGGAGTTTCGAGCTCGATTATCCAGATTTTCCAAGGACAAAGCCGGGAAAGCTAATAAGCAATAGCTTATATGACCGGAACGGGAGAACTGGCGAATTGACTTAGTATCAGAGCCATAAAACAAAGAGATAGAGAAATAGATTTTTATTTTGTTTACTAATTTAGCAAAATAACAATGATGTGGTTTTTTTGTTCCTTTTTGACCATAAACACACCATTATTATAAAGCCGCGTATACACTTGAGCACGAATCCGAATCAGTACGGGCACGAATGAGCATGCTGTTCGCGACCGCTCCAGTTATTTGGATCTACCCGTTTAAAAATGGCAGATATGTAAGTAGCCGGTGCGTGTTTTATATTTTAATGCAATTTATTTAAGAAAGCAGGTAAAGAAGAGACGCAGTTAGACATCGCCGTTGTTTTTAATATGAAGCAGAGAATCAGACGTCAAATTTCTTTTTAGTTCCTCTATGTTAACACGACTTCATTGGCGATTTTCCACCATGCGTATTTTTTTTTAATATTGTTATAATATTGTTGATGGCGAGGATTCCACAATATTTTTCTTTTCTGGTTATAACCGATAATTTCTAAACACATCTCTGTGTCAAATCCATTTTAACAGTCTGGTTTTAAAGCAAAAATTGTTTCACTATGTATTTATAAATGTAATGGCTATATTTTTTTATCTTTTATGACATCTCACGAAGGCTTATGCCTAAATACCAGTGTACCGTGAGTGCCGGGTTACTGGATGTTTAACCCAATATTGTCGTGTTCCGTCAACGTTATCCAAGCACTGAAACATGCAGTTGCATTTTACAGCACCTTTTAGACAACGCGGTAGTGCCACCACGGACGTTATTTTTAAATAACTACTACCTAGAAATGGCAGAATACTACACAGTGGTTTGCCATTGCCAACTGTGAGGTGACGAGCTATTAAAAATCCGATGTCCGACTCCGAGATTCGAACCCGGATCGCTGCGGTAAGAGGCTGACACGCTAGCAACTACACCACTGCTCGCCACGCTTACGTATTTTTGTTCGGGTCCGAACAAGTCTTCCGCCAAAATACCATTCATATTGAGTACGAATTCCCTTTGATGGTCCGATAGCGCTGGGAGCGTATCCGCCGAACAAAGCATGTACATTCAGTTTACTTTAAACACGGGTCCACATCAGAATTTTCGTTGGGATTTGTATTCAAGTGTATACGCGGCTCCAGTCGTATAAGCAGGAAAAAGTTCTCTTTCATTTTACCTGGTGATAAACTAAAAATGTTTGTACTAGGTCATCATCAAACTTGATAACCAAAACAAACCTAAAATCACTATTTTCCCCTTCTTTTTGCAATCAATTCTTCAGTTTTCTGCTAAATCGGTAATTAAAATTTGATTACCACCTCTACAGTTTTCGTTCGTCCTCGGTCGAGTTAACATGTCCGAAGGGAGTTCTTGCTGGGCTCTCACGCAGTGTCATGCATGGTGGATGTTGAAGAGGTGTTGGTTCCCCGAGGAAGATAGGAAATTCACGCTAAATTAAAGGCAACTTTCTTCTGGAGCTAAGCGCTGTGAACGAAGATTCCTATATGCTGATGTCTTTTCTGTTTGGTATTGAACACGAGGTATTTCCCAAATGGCGGAAAAGGATGGGCGTGCCGCGGGAAGTGTCAGTTTTGACAGTGAAGGTTATACGCAACACCAGTAGCAGATCTTGGATTGACAGCTGACACTTTATGCATTGCATCGATTTGTTTATTTTAATAGCTACATTTTATAAAAAAGTTTTAAAATCTCTGGGAGCACAGGCTCGATTATCCAGAGTTTCCCCCTACAAAGCCCTGGAAAGCAATAAGGCTGGAAAGGGGAGAGCTGGCAAATTGCCTTTGTAGCAGAGCCAAATAACAAAATCCAGAATCCAATTTCCACCTCTGAAAACCGCATTTTTATTTATTTTATTCATCTTTTTCATGAGCCTTAGCGCCGCCAAGGCTACTGCGATTAAAAGTAAAGCTTTACAATTTTATGTAAAGGTTGGTTATCAGAGTCTGATGACGAATATCTCGAAAACGAAACAAGTCCGACTAAAAATTCTTTCAGATTCGTAATCAGCGCCCCAAAAACCTCCGTATACCAAATTTCATTAAAATCGGCGATGCGTCCGGTTTGTAAATAATTACCGTAATTTCACGTAAAGACACATTCTAATTCCTGTCAACAGGGATAATTTGGTAAATTTTTCTTCCGTTATGAAAAAAAAAAGATTTTCAAAAGCTAATAATACTCATACATAAACTATTGCTGAAAAATACTCGTACTAAACAAAAGTAGGTTTTAAGCTGATGCTTCAAACACCATGCGGTTTTTGGATTTATTTTTGTTTCAGTTCTTTACGAGACAATACGACTATTTATCTCTTCGCATATATTATTATGTCACGGGGACAAGTTGAAGTTAATCACTTTATCCAGCCCGTCGGGAAATAAAGTTCCATCTTGTCATGTGTCACTCTAATTCTGACGAATGAAAGGGAGAAACCGCGATACGAATTTTTCCAGGGTTTAAATGTAAAATGTGCACAAAAATTAAAGCACGTGGGATGGATTTAAAAAAATAAATAAGTGACGAGGTTACGTGATATTCTTTAATTTTTTACCTTTAGATTTACAGGGTGTCCGAGAGAGACACAAGGACGGTCAAAAGTTGAAGGAGTTTTCAAACAGGTGTCCTAAAAATATTACGATGGATACAGAGTGCCAGAAAAAAGTTAATGCTGTGAAGAATTTTTTTTAAATTGTTTTTGGGACACTCTGTACACTACTAAATATTTTCAGGACATGCCTGTATGGAAGCCTCAAAACTCGTATATAAGTCTTTTTGTCATATCTTGTTAAATGGTAGTAATATTGGACTTTCTCCGACCATTAGGCCACCCCAAAATGTTTGTCTGCTAAGAGGTTGTCAAACTATCTAGCGACTAAGGAAAAATCTTCTGATAGGTACCCAAGTAACATATATAAAATTTAGATTTTTCAAAATAACCAAAATTCAGTTTTAATTTATTAACCTCTACTACCTGGTACCTACCAAAGCCACTATGAGTCAAACTTCATAGCATGGGCGTCGCTGGGTTTTTCAAATTTAGTTTATCCAAATTTGAGACATGGGATCCATACCAAATTTATATCAAATGCTATTGATGCTAAGAGAAACGCTTTGGTAAAGAATTTTTTATTTTGAAGTTAATAATAAAAGTAGTTAGTTTCTGGGCATTTTTATATTTTTAGTTATAACTCGCCCTGTATATTACCAATTGGAGTAAAATTTTGTATTTATTAGTTTTGGACTATGCGATCATTTTTCCAAAAATTTCGTTATAAAATTAAAAAAATTTTGATTCATTTGTCCTCTTGTAACATCTATTCTGGGACACACTGTAGATAAATCTTATATTTCGAAAAAAAATTGACTTTTTCTGATAATTAGGGGCATCTGAAAATCTTGCATAAAAGAATGTAGGGTGAAAATATTTCAAGTAGCAAAAAATACAGATAATTTTGCGAAATTAGGGATTTGTCGATAAAATTTGATCAAATAATAAAAATACAAATAGAGGATTCGCTTCTGAAAGTTTGATTTTTCTAGGGACGGGGAGGGCAAACAAAAAATTAACTTCTTTTTGCAAATTCCAATTTTTAAAACAATAATAAAATTAAATAATGCGGCATTTGTTTTTGGTAAAACAACAATTTATTTAATTAAACATATGTTAAAATTATAATGATTACAGTTTGAAACATTAAAAGTGGGGAAATTTTCTCCTTACTACAGAGAATGCTTGTATATTAATTACAAAAATATTGTTTACACCTCTGGCGTGAAGCACTTTTACGCCCACAGCTAATTGTTGCCCTCGCGGAGCTCGGGCAGCAACTTTCAACCGCGGGCGTAAAAGTGGTATTTTACGCCCTTGGTAAAAATAACTATTCATTAACCAGTACAAAAAAAAGCTACCGTTTAAAAAAAAATCGGAAAGTAAAAAATTGGCAATAAATAAATTTAAATAAAATATATACGGTTTTATCCTTTGAATCTCAAAACACATAAAAATAAATAAAGTTAAAAAAAATTCAAAGGTTTTCCGTAAGGCAGAAGATAACGGATACCCGAACAGTAATTTCATATATTTAAATTACTACGAAAATGTCACATTTACGAATAACGAGGTACAATTTTTACGGTGATACTTTTCATATCCTGGTCTTTCCTTATATAGCCTTTCATCTTTTTTATGGCTTATGGGGGTGATTTCACGTAAGTAGTTTCTTATTCCTGACTAAGTGGAAAATTTATTTCGTTCTTAAAGTTCTTTATTTGATTCAGTAGATTGGTAAAATATGAGTGCGATAAGGCAAGAATATATTTTGTTTATAAATTTTTATCATTTTTCCTTTACTTTTCTTTTGCTTAGAATTTTGTAGAAAATACTTATTGTATTGTATATGTATTGTATATGCGTAGCCCAACTTATCCCAGACGTGTAGTGATTCCTAGGTTTCTCCAGCCACAGTACACATTGCCGGACCGCTTTTAGTAAAGTTTTAAATTGTTGTTGTGTTTAACCAGAACCAACCAGATTATTTCGGGCAGGTAAACTCCGAAATTGAGAACAACTTATGACTGCACAACGGACTTTGTTGGTCATACCTGGGTTTACCTAGCCAAATTTTGCCGATTCCTAAAAGATATGGTCTAAAGCAATGAAAAAGCCAGACTGACGCGTCAACGTATCAGGAAAGCCTGCAATGCAGGCGTTCTCTCATCTCTATTGGATAGTGTTCTAAACACAGAAACTCAATTATTCGCATCGCGCTGGGATATATATACCGGGTGTCAATTTGAAAACTTCCCACCCTTAATATCTTTCTTGGAGTTAAAAATATGACAAATCGGAAAGACCCGTCAATTTTATTTGTAAGGGGGACACTTAAAATGAATATTTTTAGCCTTCTTGTTTCAACCCCTAGGAGGGGTAGATGTCACCCTTAGAATATTAAATGGGAATGGGGGTCAAGTGATACATCGTTTTAAAGGGCGTTCAATTCTCTTTTCAGTGGTATCCTACTTTGCTGCTTTTTATCCAGAGGTTTCCGAATAATCGCGTTTCAAAGTTGCAGAAACAATTAAACTTGCCTGCATTAAGATTTTGGTTTTCAGGTTAGTGTTTACACAAAATTTATTGCATAGGTCTCCCTGTAGTAAAAATGATTAGAAAATCAGGTTACAGCGTTAAAATCGTTGAATAACAGCACGAAAATGTAGTTTAAACAATTGATTTCTTATTTATTGATTATGTTATTTCGACAAAAATAACTTTTTATTTGCGGCAGAGATATTTCTACAATAAAACACATGGGATCTACTTACGCACTATCTTATAAGGTGTTCAAAATGTCGTCCATTTTCCTGTAAACAATAATAAAGTCTGTTTTCGAACTCCTCCCTAACATTTCGGAAAACTTCACCGGGAATTGACCGGCATTCTGCTGCAATTCGCCTTTTAAGTTCAACAATATCAGCAGGTTGTGTTTTATAAACAATGGATTTAAGATGTCCCCAAAGAAAGAAGTCTAAGGGTGTTAAATCCGGTGATCTTGGAGGCCATTCAATTGGCCCCCTTCTGCCAATCCATCTATCGGGGAATCTCTCGTTTAACCACTGGCGGACCGGAAGAAAATAATGAGGTGGAGCACCGTCCTGCTGGAATGTTAACAAATCCTCCTGTAAAACTGAATTACCCTCTGCATCAATTTGAGTTTCTAGCTCATGGGTGATAAGAGGATCAATAGTCTCTTCAAGCATATTAAGGTACAGATCACCTGTCAAGTTTTCTTCAATAAATAAAGGACCAATAATGGCATTTCCAAGAATACCAGCCCAAACATTAACTTTTTGGGGATATTGTGTACTATGTCCTTCTCGAAAAATATGCGGGTTTTCGTCACTCCAATATCGACAGTTTTGTTTGTTAACATTTCCATTTAGAAAAAATGAACATTCATCACTGAAACAGATATTCGGCAGAATATTAGGGATGGCGTTGACTTGACGACTCATGAATTCACAAAACTCTATTCTTCTATCAAAATCATCGTCATAGAGTTCTTGAAGTATCTGCATTTTGTATGGATGGAATTTATGCATTTTTAGTGATTTTCTTACAGTCTCGTGTGATATTGTGGTCTGTTTTGCTACTGTCCGCAAGGAGCTGGTGGGCTCTGCAGCAAATAATCCCAAAACCTCAATTTGAGCTCCTTCATTCATCACTCGTAGGTTATTTCTTTTTCTATTATTCACCGAACCAGTTTCGGAGAACTTTGCCACCAAATCCAGCACATATCTGTGACTTACTTCGCGATTTTGATTTCTTTCATTGAAAACCAATGCCGTCCTTCGTGCGCACTTTCCAACCTCTCCATAAATGAAAATAATTTCAGTTCTTTCCTGAAGAGAATAAACCATTTTCACACTTTATGCACTTAATAAAAGTTTTTACCGAACAGCCGAACAAGCAAAAACGAATTAACAATAATATTCCTGATTTGGCTACATCTTTTAAATTTGCTGACCATGTTTTTTTGGTAAAAAAACAACGTACTTTAGAATTTGTTGATAAAATAGCATGTTTTTTGTGGAATTTCAGTGATAAGACATCGAATAAACGCAAATTAACTAGGTACTCGTAGTACCATCGAAATTTTATTAGACTACTTTTTGCTGTAACTTTTTCGAGTTGCCGCTTATTGGAATTTCAGAAAAAAACGTTAGTGCTTATGATGTTTTGTTTGTTAGTATTTCGCCCCCACCGCTTAGAAAAATGTCTGGCTACGCCTATGGTACCACCCAATGCGATAATTTTTGTGTAAACACTAACCTGAAAACCAAAATCTTAATGCAGGCAAGTTTAATTGTTTCTGCAACTTTGAAACGCGATTATTCGGAAACCTCTGGATAAAAAGCAGCAAAGTGGGATACCACTGACAAGAGAATTGAACGCCCTTTAAAACGATGTATCACTTGACCCCCATTCCCATTTAATATTCTAAGGGTGACATCTACCCCTCCTAGGGGGTTGAAACAAGAAGGCTAAAAATATTCATTTTAAGTGTCCCCCTTACAAATAAAATTGACGGGTCTTTCCGATTTGTCATATTTTTAACTCCAAGAAAGATTAAGGGTGGGAAGTTTTCAAATTGACACCCGGTATATATATATATATATATATATATATATATATATATATATATATATATATATATATATATATATATATATATATATATATACAGGGTGTCCGGGAAAATGTGTGAAATCTCTCGCACACGTATGGAACAGATGAAAATAACACGACAAGTTCCCATAAAATTTTTCCGTTTAAGCCCCCCTGCGAAGATATGATCCCCTAAAGGGGGCAGCTAGAAATCGATTTTTCGTGAATAACTTTTAAAGCGCTCTGTATAATTTGATAATATTTTAGTACGATGCATACTAGTAAAAACCTCTTAAAATAGTGCCCTTGAAACTTATGTCGCTTCTTTAGTTTGCCAGGGACGGACTAGTTTTTGCACATTATTGATAATATTTTTTACGCCCTGTATGGTGAAGACACAAAAAATATGTTTTTGGGTAGTTTAAACCTTTTGCTAAAAAAAAGGTACTCCTGTTTGACATCGATAAAATGAGCCGTTTTCGAGTAAAAAATTATTTTAACAATAAGAGTTCACAAATTCCTGACCTGCTACGAGAGGACTTCAATACTGAATCAAAAATTACAAATTACATCGAAAATAAAATATTGTATTATTAAACAAAAATAAATTTGTGTCTTCACCATACAGGGCGTAAAAAATATTATCTATAATGTGCGAAAACTAGTCCGTCCCTGGCAAACTAAAGAAGCGACATAAGTTTCAAGGGCACTATTTTAAGAGGTCTTTACTAGTATGTATCGTACTAAAATATTATCAAATTATACAGAGCGCTTTAAAAGTTATTCACGAAAAATCGATTTCTAGCTGCAACCTTTGGGGATCATATCTCCGCAGGGGGCTTAAACGGAAAAATTTTATAGGAACTTGTCGTGTTATTTTCATCTGTTCCATACGTGTGCGAGAGATTTTCCACATTTTCCCGGACACCCTGTATATATGTATATATATACATATAGTGTATGTATATATATACAGTGGCAGCAAACTAATTGGAAACGATACCTAAAATCTAATTTAAGAATTTTTATACAGAAATGTATACAAGACATTTTAAATTTTATTTCAATGATTGTTTACATTGTAATAGTAAAAATTATTAAATTAGATTTTGAGGTATCGTTTCCAATTAGTTTGCCATCCTATCTATATATAATGCATGTATGTATATATATATATATATATATATATATATATATATATATATATATATATATATAGTGGGAATATTAAAAACCCTTCCTCCCCTTTATCTTTTAAAGGGACAAGATATCGGGATCGGGTAAAATTTAGGTAAAGGGTGTTACTTAAACAACTCTTTGCTATAAAAATAATTTCGGTTAGTCATCAAGAACTTAAAAAATAAGGTACACTTTATTAAAGTCGATAAATCTCACCGTTTAGGCATCAAAATATATTAAAGTTTTCATTAATTTCAATCAAATTACCTATATACATACAGGATGTCCAATAACTCAACTGACAAGTGCCCTCTGGCGGTATTTAAAAAAAGTACTTTTGTCTTAAAATTTTAGAATCTGCAAAGCTCGATTTGTGTGCCAAATATCAACTAAATTGGTTAAAGAACAAATGCAATATGCCGAAAAAACCAAAATAAAAATTGAACTTTGACGCCTTGTAACTCGAAAACGAATGACATTTTGATAAAAAAAAATTACCCCAATTTTGTCAAGTAGAATCACCCTTTTAAGTTTCGTGATCGATTTTTGAATCACCCTGTATAAATAAAACATAATTTTGTCAAAGAATGTAGATAGAAAACCTAATTTATTCTTAAAAAAGCACCATTCTTACTTTATCGGTAAAATAAGGAGCACTTTTATCGTGCTTACGGTGAAATGTATATTGAAGAGGTATAGTTCAATGGAGAATCTGAAGATTTTATATTTATTGGAAATAGAGCCGGTTGTTAGTTTCTTTATTGCTGGTCCCTCTTCATCCATAAAATCTACAATACCAGTGCAAGTGGAACATTATGGGATTTTTTGGATAAAAAGGTTTTGACACTTAAGTGAGATGCATTACTTTTTATTTATTTTCGAAATGGATGTATACAAGACTAGGCCAAAAAAATCGACTTTTATTTTTCTTTTTTGTTTTAATATATCGAAAATATTGTTTAGGGTGACAAAAAGAAAAAAATCGTAAAGAATTGAGCCCTTAAAATTAATATTAAGAGGTCTCTTTGCTTTAATTTAGATTTTTATTTCTACTTTAATTTTTGCGTCAAAAAACTATTGAAGTAAAAAAAATATTAGCACTTTAACTTTAAACATGTATATACAGTGTGTCCAAGATAAGGATCCTAAGCATGGGAATCTCAGTACCTATTGGAGATACAGCTTAGGTTAAATTGGGAAAAAGTTGTGTTTTTTAAAGCTTATTTACATATCGTTTAAAAACTTGACAAATTTTCATGGCCTGCTGAGACATTTGGCAAAAACGAAAATTAGACTATATCGATTTTATTTTTTTCTGACTTTATTTGAAGAGATTTAAAAAAAAACTAATAACAGTTTTTATTGGCACCTTTAGCTACTACATGATGGTATTTTTAGATTTTATACCCAACGTTTCGTTTTCAAGAAACCATCATCAACTTTATTTTTTATATGGCTCGAAAATAAAGTACCCCCTGTATCTGATCCCATTTTTTATTACAAATTCAACGATGTATTACATGTCATATTTTAATTTTTAGTTAAAAGAAAAATTGCATTGCCTTGCAAACAAATGCTTGGACGTTAATACCTGTTACCGTATCTGTAACTTTAAAATCATTATAAAATAGTATTTGTCCTTATTACCCTGTTTGTCGAGTTGTTGTTTTTAGAGCAATTGTTCTTATTGTTACTGTTGCCCCATTATTGTTTATTGGTGAATAACTAATATCTTATTGTATTATTACGGACGAATATGCAGCATGGCCATTATAGCCATGAAGATAAGTTTGACATGCGAACATGCTACATTTTGTGCTTCAAAAATAAATGAAGGTATCATTTCTGCAGTTAATGAATTATGGTAAACACATGGACCTGGTATTTTAGTTCCTAAAATTCCACACCACATATTAAACCCAAAACGTTCTTGATGTTTCGATATTTTGTTAACACGCGGATTTTGTTGAGCCTAGTAATGCGATTGCGTATAAAGACAACAGTAACAATAAAAACAATTGCTCTAAAAACAACAACATGACAAACAGGGTAATAACGACAAATACTATTTTATAATGATATTAAATTATGTTGCAGATACGGTAACAGGTATTAAAGTCCAAGCATTTGTTTGCAAGGCCTACTTAAAAATAACATTAAAAAAATAGAAAAAATTCAACTAAAAATAAAATATGACATGTGATACATCGTTGAATTTGTAATAAAAAATTGGATCAGAACAGGGTGTACTTTTTTTTGAGCCATATAAAAAAATAAAGTTAATGATGGTTTCTTGAAAACGAAACGTCGGGTATAAAATCTAAAAATACCATCATGTAGTAGCTAAAAAGTGCCAGTGAAAAGTGTCATTAGTTTTTTCATATCTCTTCAAATAAAGTCAGAAAAAAATAAAATCGATATAGTCAAATTTTGTTTTTGCCAAATATCTCAGCAGGCCATGAAATTTTTTAGGGTTTTAAACGGCATGTAAATAAGCTTTAAAAAGCACAACTTTCTCCTAATTTAACCCAAGCTGTATCTCCAATAGGTAGTGAGATTTCCATGCTTAGGATCCTTATCTTGGACACACTGTACATTTTAAATTTACCTTTTTTATTTTGGAATTTTGTAACTATCGAAAAATAAATAAATAGAATCAAGCAACATAAATTCTTAAAGAAAATTAAATGCCCTACAAAAAGGTCTGTATATTTGATATAAAAGAAAAAATTAAATTACTGTTTTCTTTATTTTTGAACTAAGTTTTTTACTCTATAGGACAACTTGATATATTACATCATCAAAACCTATAATTTTATTATTCTTATCGCTTAAAATACCTAAATTTTTCTTTTAGTCTTTTCTAGGTTAATAGCTATTTGTTATGCGAAAATGTAGATTTACTGTCTTAGAGTAAGAAGAATTTAAACTGCCTTCATTTTTTTGCTTTTAACAAAGCTACATATGTTAGACTCATTTGCCGAATTCGTCAATTTTCCGAAATAAATATTCAATTCGCGATATGATCAAAGCCAAATGATCAGTTGCCGAAAATATGTTCTATTTCGGAATCTGTTTAAGCCGATTTACACATTTTGCGAACTGAGCCATCCGGAGTTGCTCAAATGGCAAATATGAATATGTTTTGGCAGATAGTCATTTTTAGTTTAATATTTTGCCGATTGCGCAACTAAGAAATGAACAGACCTCGAACACAACTACAAAATGCTATTGATCCAGAAAAACAACATTTATTTATTAGAAACAGCTTATTACTTAAATGGAAACTACTTAATATTATTTGTTTATTACATCAAGAAGAACTTCCATGGCACTTACTATTACATTTGATATTGCTCGAAACACATTTACACTTTTGTATAAATAATGACCCAATCTATCGGCAATTGTGCATTTCTAAATTGCGCAATCGGCAAAATATTAAACTAAAAATGATTATCTGCCAAAACATATTCATATTCGCCATTTGAGCAACCCCGGTTAGCTCAGTTTGCGAAATGTGTAAATCGGTCTAAACAGATTCCGATAAATAAAAGATTTTTCGGCAACCGATCATCTGGCTTTGATCATATCGCGAATTGAGTATTTATTTCGGCGAATTGACGAATTCGGCATGTGTGTCTAACACATTCAAAGAAAACAGAAACAAGAAAGTATAAACTTGTATATTTAGTTGCTTAATCGATACAAAAATTAAAAACTACAAAATATGTTAGTGCCGTACTTTTTTTTCTTAAAAATATTGGCAGTAGTGCCTCTTGTAACTTCACTGTACCCAATAATTTTATTCTACTTAGGGTTAAATAATTTTTTATTAAATTAAACAACTGTATTAAATTTAAACCAAATTGGTTTGTAAGTATTTAAAGATATTTAAAAAATACAACTTTTTTATTTAATTTGTATACTCATTATCTCAGAAACGAAGCAACTCCTACATATATTTTTTTTATCTTTGGACAAACCACGAAGGCTAAAAGCCTAAATCCTAACGTACCTTGGGTGTCTTAAGCGAGGTAAGAGGGAGTTTGTTGACACGGGACTTAAATACTTAAAGATTTGGGGGAAGGAGAGACCTCCGCGGGCAGCAGGTTCCACAGTCTAGAAACTCTAGGGATAAAAGAACGATGCATACGCTCAGAACAGTTTCTCTGTTGGGAACCGTGAGTGGAGGAACTATACTGGACAATTCTTCAGAGCAGAAGCCATGGAAGTACCTATAAAAAGCGATAAATCCCCACAGCCCGACGATGGGCAAGAGAGGGAAGCCTTTCTGTAAGTGAAGGATCATTAATGAGACGAATAGCTCTTCTTTGAATAGAATCAAGAATGCTTAGGGTTGTGCGGGACGCCATGCCCCAGACATAAGAACAATATTCCAAGGGAGGTCGGATTTGGGACACATATAAAGTGTATAAATTAGAAGCGGAAAAATACTTTTTGGCTCTATAGAGAAATCCAAGCTTTTTGAATCTGCCGTGGCTATAGATACAATGTGTTTATGCCAGTTAAGGTTATTTTCAAACGTGACGCCCACAAGATTGAAGGTGTCTTTGCTCTGTAAAACTTGGCCGCTCATAAGTAGAGGATGAGTATTGAATGACTCTTTTCGCGACAAGGACCATGATTGTGTTTTGGATGCATTAAAATGGACGAGATTTTTGGCGCCCCAATCCAATATTAAATTAAGATCCTGCGAAAGAGATATCTGAATCGCTCTGCGTTTGTTTTCCAAGTCAGGTTTAGTGATGGGTTTAGGAACCTGAAAACTGGAGTGAAGGGTACTATCGTCGGCGAAACTATGAATGGAATTTGTTGTGGACGAGAGAAGGTCGTTGATGTGAAGAAGAAACAATGTTGGTGCCAGAACTGAGCCCTGAGGGACTCCAGCATTTACTTGGTGAAAGCTTGAAGAATGGCCGTCCACAATAACTGATATACGTCGATCAGATAGATAACTAGAGAGCCAAGTACAGAGTTAGTTGAAAGACCATAGGAGGGAAGTTTATTAAGAAGTGCGGCATGCCAGACCTGGTCAAAAGCTTTGGATATATCAAGAGCAACGATCTGGGACTCACCTAGAAACTCAAGAGACTTATTCCAGCAGTGTGATACGAAGGAAAAAGATCTGCTGTAGATCTTTTGTGGCGAAATCCATACAGCCTGTCGTGCAAAATTTTGTGTTTTTCTAAATACTTAAGAATTTGTGAATTAATGAATTTTTCCATTACTTTAAAAAAAAACTGAGAGAATTGAAATTGGTCTGTAGTTAGATGGAAGAGATTTAGATCCTAGATTTTAGATTGGTATAGATTTAAAAAATTAGCAATTGAAGTTTCGTACCGTAGTTAGGACACACACTGTATTTATTTATTTTTTTTTTTAATATTAAATTATTTCTGTTTGTCCAGCTTTATCTCATAACTGTCACTTTAACCCCTGCACTGCTTTTTGTCTTGCAATCGTAGTTTACAAGCGGAATGCCTCCTGTGCATGTTCGGGACATGTGATTACCCATGTTATGCGGTTTTGTCCATCGGAAATTTCGGTAATGTTTGTTTGATGCTTTTGATTATGGAACCGATATTTAATATAGGATAACCTGAATTTTTGTTATTTGCAATAAATTTAGAAAACAATAATGAAGGAAAAATATTAGTATTAAGTATTGTAAAAGAAAATGTGCGCGTTTTATGCCATATTTTTCGTATATATGCTTTTTTCCAATAACATTAGTATTTTTTGGTTATTTATTGTTTAATGATTTTTTTTAATTATTTTGATTTCGTAGTTTAATGTGCTTTAAAAGCGTGTTTTTATTTTGTCATAGAAGCCCACGGTGTGTTGCAAATTTAACACTTTTTGAGCCAGTCGCAGTTCAAAGGTTATATTGTGACGTGGATTTTGTATACACAGTCATTTTTAACTTAACTAACTTAATTTAGTAGTACGGGCATCCCCCGAACCAGGGGGAGCCAATACCGGCTTAACCAAAAGTTTGATTATATATATATATATATATATATATATGAAGGAATAGATTCTCGGGTAACTCGCGTGTTTAAACAATTTTCTGTTTGTGAAAAGTGCGCCATCTACCTACCACCTTTAACCTCTCGATGCTATGGCTGGTTGTTTTTAAATTTCTTGGTGAGATGGCACTGCTGTCTGTATTTATTAGTTCTGATCGACGAAAAGAATATTTACAGTCAGTCGGGTCTTCATCAAGGCGTCTAGCGACCTGAAGCGGTTTGACAAGTCTTAACGAAGACGAAACACGTGTCACCGTCTTGGTCGGGCCCGGGGTATTCCATTTTCTTTTGGAGACTCCGTAATTTTTAAACAACCAACCATAGTAGCCGAATTCTTACAGGGTTTTTTATTTATTAATTTTTATAGTCATTGATGAACCATATGCCCAAAGAACTTTTAATAATGTATTTATATCAAGGCTCAAGAACCTTTCACTTTTATATATATATATATATATATATATATATATATATATATATATATATATATATATATATATATATATATATATATATATATATATATATATACACTCATTTGTTTAGTAATTAAACATGTAGAGGAAAGTGACCAAATATGGAATAGTATCCCTAATATGGAATAACGGCATTTCTCCTAAACGGAAACTCGCACACGCAATTAAAGGGGTTTGTCTCTTTTTTTTATGCTCATTCGCGAGAAGAATAGGTAACATGTCAGTATTGCAAGCCCTTTCGTCGCTGTAGTAACGTTTCGTTTTTTCGCTTTCTCATAGCTTTCTATGGTATTTTAAAAATACATGTTTTTTGTAGAAAAGGGCACAAAATACTGTTTTGATAACTTTTAGAGATAGTTTAGATATTCTGTTGTAGATTTTAATGGTATTTAATTTTATTACTTTTCTAATTAAAAAAATATAAAAATTAGTTTAAAGTCGTCGGAAACTCCAAATATGGACAGATCATAGTACCCAAATGGGGACTATTCCATATTTGGGTTCTTTGATCATTTAAAAAGCTTCTGATAGAGGAAGAAAAAAATCAGAAGACAAGAATCAAATCAAAAAGGTTTGATGGTCTCATAAATGAACTTTCGCTTAATGAGAGGCTTCTTTCGCTTGCTCATTGTCGGCCTGTTGGGGATTTATCGCTTTTTATTGGTACTTCTATGACTTCTGCTCTAAGAAATTGTCCAGTAAAATTCCTCCACTTACGGCGGTTCCCAATAGAGAAACTCGTGGTGCCGCATATATGCATCCCTATAAGGTCCAACTGGACAGGCCCCGAACTGCCCTTTTGTTCGTTCTTTAATCCCTAGTGTATCTAGATGGTGAAATCTGCTGCCCGCGAAGGTACTTCCTTTCTTCCCTCGTATTTAAGTCTCATGTCAACCTCGCTTAAGACACCCACAGCGTTAGTGTAGGCTCTGGGTACAATAATTGCGCTGGATCCAGAGTCTGACGCCTGGATCTGTGATTTTTTCAATTTATTTTTGTTGCTTTCTATGTTATACCAAAGTTTCCGAAGAGTTTCTTGTAAAATAAGTTCAACTCTTAATGGTGTTTATAGTATTCCATATTTGGGTACCTCTTTCATATTTGGATACTTTTATCATTTTTTAGTATTCTTTTAAATCTTTATTAAAATTGATCAATGTTATTTAAATTTTTTACAAAATAAAGGACAAATATATAATTGTTAATAACTACTACAAAACAAATTTTTTATTTATAATGTTTATTTAAATATGTTATATAATAAATAGGCGTATTATTTAAAATAAATAAAAAAATAATTACAAACATATATTGTACGTTTATTATTTTTTCTGAAAAGACGGCGCTTTAGAATCCCCCCTTTATTTCAGTGATCACTGTTGACCTTATCTCATAAAAAAATACACATTTGTATTAAAATTTAGCAGTTATGTATAAACTGAAAATAAGCAATTTCTAATAAAAATATAAAAAACTTTTTACACCAAAAGCTCATTTAGATTTTAAAAAATAAAATAGCGTTATAAAAGCAAATAATGAATCATAATAATAATAAACTTTTAGTTTCGCGGTTTTTGTCTGGGTCATTCGTCATTATTAAAGTGACAATCTGGCAAGAATGAACTTTATTTCCCAAATGGCTGAATAAAGTTAGTACTTAACTGCTTTATTACCGTAGAGCAATATATTTAAAAAGTTATTGTAGCATTAGTAATGCCCAAGGTAATACTTAAAATATGTGTTTTGGGAAACATGGCATTTTTTGGTTTGCTACCCACAGTTTTTAGTATTACTAAACTACAAAATTACTAGCAAACTTGATATTTTCTTTAAAAGTGTTTATAGTATATTACATTACAAGTGTGGAAAATGACTAATTTCACAAGAGTGGGAATATTGTAGCACGAGGCGTTAGCCGAGTGCGACAAACCCACGAGTGTAAGAAAGTCAGTTTGACACGAGTACTGTATAATATTTTTCCTACGACCACAAATTATTTATCAAAAAAATTAAAGTTTGTCTTTACAGCAAAAATAAAAAACAATTGAGAACTTTGCAACACTAGGGTGATTTTTACTTTGTAACACTAGTGTAATATGTACTTTTCCTACTGCTATATTATAATGTTTTGACAAGATTTTTACATCAAAATCACCTACCTAGAAACATTATGTAACTTTTATCATTTTGGAATTTAAAAAGGCCCTCACTTAATAAAAATTTTATGGTTTGGTTAGGTACCTAATAACGGTAATAGTTGAATACGGTTTTCTGCTATTTTAAGGGTTTTTTTAATTATTGATACTTACATATTTTAGATACTCTTCTAAACAAAACGTAAGTGGCGCATATCCAAAATATTCCGTTTTTTAAAAAATATCAGTAAACAAACTTACGGGACCGGGGAATGAAAAGGGGTGCCGGGTGGGGTAAAATTGGTAAAACGAGTTAATGAAACTGAACATCACATGTATTAAGTAAACATTTTTTCTTCATATTTTTGAGAAAAATATAAAAAATATGAAAATTGTAAAGTTCTAAAAGTAAGAAAAAAACGACTACTAAACGTCAGTTATACCATGCAAAACTAATGCAAAATATGGAAAGCATTTGGCAACGTCGGAGGGATTCTATTTATGAATGGATAAAAGAAAGTGGATTCATAATGTGTGTATTAGCCTCGGGTTTAATTAAGGAATTAAAAAAAAGATTTAACTAGTTGTTTGAGTACACGAAGACAGAGGGAAAGGAATTTGATCTATAGGAGTTTTTCTCTGGCGCTTTAGGTCGAACGGTCAAGCGGCAAGGCTGCCTCTATAAAGTGCGTGCTCAAAGGTAGGGAGATTTTTAATTTGATCTACTTACCTGACAACACTGTGCCACTGAGCAAGCAGTCAGTGAAAGTTGTTTTTTGTGGTTATGTCTATTTTTGTTTATGTTTTCATTTTTCGGAAATTTTATTATTACTCTTTTTAATATTAGAAGAAAGCTTATACTGTGTAGTAACTTAACGTTAATAAGAAGATTTTCGCTAATTTGGGTTCTACTGTATAAGGTAAGTAAAAGTTTTTTTACTGTCACTACAATAAATATGTCACTTGCAAAACCAATAACAGTTTTTAGAATGACATCGTAATATATATCACACGAGTGTTGTAAAGTACTTTGCAACACTAGTGCTGTTAAATAGTTTGCAACACTAGTGTGATGTAACGCATTTTCTATGCATACAACCAGTGTGCTATTTGCAATTTTCACAAGCGGTCGTAGGAAAAGTATATTAAAACCTTATACCGGGTGCCCACGAGATCACTTTCCAGCTGCCATTTTTTTATTTCTTTATCGATACTGATGAAACTTGGTGAGGTTGTTAGACTAACAAATCGTCATTTTAGGTGTATACGATAGGCTTTTACGACTTCCGGTTTTACCGGAAATGACTGGAACTTTTGACTTTTAATAGGGACACCCTATATATTTTTGTCTGGATTCTCCAGATCATTTTTAGTCGGAATACAATACTTTTAAAACACATTTTGGTTAAATTTTATTTTTAAATTAAATTTTAATTTTTATCTAGAGTGCCATGATCATTCTAAAATCACAAATACTTTACGTACTTTCAGAAAAATACGAAATTAATTTAATCTTTTTAAACTTTTTTACTAGAGGGCTCTAAACTTAATTTTTAATGTTTTTTACCAAAACCAAAATAGGACCATATCACTTTCATAATATTTCTAAATGCAGTATTTCAAAGCGAATCCAACAATGTAAAACACTACGACACTTTAGTTCTTCTTTAAAAAAAAAAAAACTACAATTATTAGTTATTTGCCATGAAAACAGAAACTAATAAAATATGTTGTAAAAACAATTGCTTGTGTTCTAAAAAAGTTAAAAATAATTAAAATCAATTTCGTATTTTTCTGAAAGTATGTAAAGTATAAGGAGTGATTTTAGAATGATCACGGCACTCTAGTTGAAAAATAAAAATTCAATTTAAAAATAAAATTTGACCAAAACGTGTATTAAAAATATTGTATTCCGACTAAAAATGATCTGGAGAATCAAAAAAACAAAATATATACAGGGTGTCCCATTTAAAAATCAAAAGTTCCAGTCATTTCCGGTGAAACCGGAAGTCGTAAATGCCTATCGTATACACCTAAAAATAACTTTTCGTTAGTCTAATGACCCTACCAAGTTTCGTCAGTATCGATAAAGAAATAAGAAAATGGCAGCCGGAAAGTGATCTCGTGGCCACCCGGTATGTATTCTATCGTAAGAAAAATCCGGTTTTACCAGAGGTGCTACATTGACTTTCGGCAGTAAAGAACTTTATTAATTTAGATGGAATGGAACTAGTACATTACAAACCAAGGTGGATGGGATGATTTACTCTTTAAAACACATATTATTAAAATATATTAAGAGTAAGAAATTAATTATGATAAATTTGACGTTTAAAACTACTCACCTGTTGTATTTAGTGCCGCTTTCAAACGAGCGACTTTTTTAGTCGAAGTTGACCGCAAAAAGTCGATCGTTTGTGGTTGATTGTCGCTACTTGCAGTTGTCATTTAATAACCATGGAAAAAGCGATTCATTTTCATACGGGCGTTTTTTCGACTGCAACCCAAAGTCGGTCTATATAAGGTCACGACATTCGGCCATATTGCTTTGACGTGTTATGACGTCACATCTCCCATTTTTCGGCCATGTTGTTCAGTACCGGAGATATACAGTTTATTGTATTAGTAGAACAACCGTTTACACAACAGTTTTTAATTGTTATTAAGTTGTAAATTCTTTTACTTTAAATAAAAAACATTTGAAATTACATCTTTCAACAAATGTCACTTCCAAAATAATTCAAAATTAAATGCGCAAATTCTAGACGCCACTGGATTGATCTTTAGCTTTGATTTTTACCCAGTCTTGCCAACTTTTCTCCGAGAAGTGCCCTTCCTTGCGTCCCCGACCTCGAACCGCCTAAAAGTTGAGGATATGTCGCAACCTTATAAATATAAACTAACCTTGCTGTTACGAAACTTCTGCCTCTGATTGTCGCCGATCCCTTCGACTGACTACACGTTAGTTACAACTACAGTTGTAGTCGAAATTGGCGACAAAACGCCGATATTTTTGTAGTCAACTTCGACTGCAAAAAGTTGCCCGTCTAAAAGCGGCCTAAAACGATAATAAATTGACCTGAGTTGCTGTGGAAACATTTAAAGTAATTAATAAATAGTTTTCAATGTTATTTGGTGATTTGACGTATTTAAACCAACAATTTGGAACTTAAAGTGGTTTTTTAATAGTTATTTTAAATAATATTGTGACGTTATAATTTTTGACTACAGAATGGCTACTTGACGTCACTGGGACTAATGTACCATATGGAACTATCTTCTTGGACCATAAGACCGGTACATTATTTTAGTAGGGGCATACCCCCAACTGGGGGTAGCCCATACGAGAGCTTAACTAAAACTTTAACTTTTTTCGTATGTTCACCTCTACTATCCTTACTTCTTCTACTATCTCTCCACTATTTTCAAAATTGTGTTTTCCTTAAATAATAAATTTGCCAGTGTTTGTTTTGCAGTTCAACGCGAACCACCCCGTTTAATATTTTATTATTATAAGAGTAAACTAGAAAATTGTTTAATTTATAGTTTTAAAACCTTGACACCAACCTCTATCTTTATTTAGCGAAATTCCCAAAATGTATATATATATATATATATATATATATATATATATATATATATATATATATATATATATATATATATATATATATATATATATATATATATATATATATATATATTTAATTCCCAAAATGAATACATTTTTTATACCAGGTGTTCACAATATAAAGATAAAAAAGACTACTTTTGATATTATTTTAAATTTAAAGTATTTTTTTAGGTTTACATTAAATAAAAGTAAATTTGTACAATAAAAACTCATCTAACTTTACATACGTGTATATATATCTAGCAAGAAGGTGCACACTTTTTTTCGGGGAAAAAAGTAATTTTTTGAAAAGTCAATTTTAAGTATCTGTCAATAGAGATAAAATCGTATATGTTTTTAGCGTTAATTATTAATACCTTTATGGGATTATGGGATATAATTAACATAAGAAGATAAGGAAATAGGTGTTTAAGTTAAAATTTAGGGTTTAATGTAGTAGTTCCTTTTAAATAGTTAAAGTTCTTTACTACCGAAATTCTATGGTACTTTCGGTAAAACCAGAAACTGTCAGAGACAACAATGAGACGAGCAACTAAATGTAAATAAATTATCCGAGAGAGATATAGCTGCTGGGCCTTCCTTGTCTGTCTTCAAGGAAGGCAAACGCAGATGGCGCTTAGTCGACTTTATCGTTTGCCCGCCAAATTCAAATTATATAGCTGTGCTATTTTTGCCCTTAATGTTAGGTACTTGTTTTTGTTTACTATTAATATAAAATATTGGGGTTTAGTTCAATAATTACACACACCTTATTAAAAATGTTATTTATTTGGTTTTTATAAAGATTTTTCTTACAGATAACCATGTCAATATTACCTTAAATTATCTGTTGAAAAGCACTAATTTAATATATACACTGTGATCACTAATAAAAGTCAATATTCAAAGTCCAATTAAAGGTAAAAAACCACGAAACACACAATAAATCACAGAAAATGTAAACAAACTGTCCAAACAAATCGGCCATTGAAAAATATCAAACACAAATATCGAATAACATTTCGGCGTGACTGTCTGCGGCAACGTTGTCAAGTTAAAAATATTCGATTCATGGTATATTTTCTTTCTCTTAATTAGATGTGAGCCAAAAAAGACATTAAAAGTTTACATGCAGAAATTGTAAATAACTTGGCAACCAGGGCAAAGCGATTATTGCTCCATCTACGATAGCCTACCATGATGAAAGACAAAGACATACCTATTGGAACTTGCGTTAAACCAGAAAGAGATAAATACAATGGACAAATTGTTAGGACCAGTTACTCGTCTCATTCTTGTCTCTGAAACTGTATTTTTATAATGATAGGATATAAGATTTACTAAGTATGTATGCATAAAAAAATCGCATTGTTTTTTACTTATTTTTCTTTATTTTTATTTAAAAATGAATGTGCTTTAATTAAAAAAAAATATTTTTCTACTAGCCTGTGGAAAGTAGCACTTTTCCGCACGCAATTTAGTTTGGAAAGTGTCACTTTTCCGCACTAGTGCGGAAAAGTACAAAAATTTTAAACCAAATATTAGCGAGTTGCAATAAAGGATTTTCATGCACTTCATAATTAAAAGAGAATTTTGCTTTGGTATAGTAGGATATTAGATAGCATTCCCAGCAAACACTATTTGCCGGCAATATACATTTTTCATATTGGCATTGATGGTAAAGCATTGGCAATTCGTGGCAATATTATACCAACATCTAATACGCATTAAAAAGTTAACCCTAAATAAACACTCAATTGCCAATAAATTTTACATGCAGGCGAATTGCCGGCAAGCATACAAAAATGTCGGCATACCAATCCTGATTAAATAAAACATGCCATTTTGTTGCAGGCAAATAAATATTGGATTTTTGAAGGCAAACCTTCAACGCATATTCATACTTTTCAAACCATATTATTAACATTGGTATTTAACTAACATTCGAGCAATTTTTTTTATCTGTTTTATTTATAATGGCAGCTAAACAACATTATTTTATGTTTTTTTACATAATTTAAAGGAAATGGCCTTTTCATAACATTTTATTGTTAAAAACCATGCGAATAAAAATTAGGTCAAACAAAATGTTTATTATGTATTTTGGAGCGAATAAAAATAAAATGATGGTAAAATTAGCTACGTTAATTTCGACCGTGTGCATTTGTTTTCTACGTGGTTTTCTAGTTTTTTAGATTCTTTTTTAAAGAAAAGAGTATTTTATTAGACATAATTAAATGTATTCATTACCTAATAAGTGTGTGTTGTGTGATTAATTGGTGATGGCTAGTCGAGAAGGCAAGATATTCAAGTAGACTGTTAGGAGCTGTAAACATTTTGTTTAAAACTTTATTAAAAGTTTTAAAGACGTGTTAATAAAACATATTATGTATATTTAATAGTTTTTGACATACCGATAGATAGCGTAATGGACAATAAACTACTACGTTTCTGCAATATCTTCGCTTTTTATCGTCTAAACCGTACCTATTAGACAAAAATAATTGGAGAGCGGTCTGCGGTAGGTAATCTCACTTAGCTTTGAAAGAAATATCTTCGGCGAGTGTAAAAATCTGCATCTCTAAGTTGGACAGTGTTCCGAGAGATGATACTTTGCATTGCAAGGAAATTGCATGCAGTAAGGAGTTTTTCCTATTTTAATTTTCAAATAAAATATCGCATCATTTTAGCTTTTACAAAAAAGTATATGCGACAATTTTCGTCAATAAGACGTCAGCTTGCTGCTTGGCAGTATCTGCATTTGCCCACTTTCGTGTCTTTTTGTTATCTTTTTCCAATGACTTATTAATGATGGATGCCATCATCTTAAACGCATTTTTTTGCCAATAACTTATTAATGACGGATGCCATCACTTTATCTGCAACACGTGGCCTAATAACGGCCAATTGCCCACTTTCGCGTCTTTTTGATACCTTTTGCCAATGCCTTGCCATTAAAGGGTGTTGGCAATGCCAGTAAATTAAATGTACAACGCCGGCAAAAAATGTTATATGGGAACCTTTTTCTTTGTGTAATAATTTCTACATGTTAGAAGTAACGTTTACCATCTAAAATAGGAAACTTTAGAAAACTACAATTCCATTAAAGAAATAAGGTGTACTACAAAATTTAGTCCTTATGTAATCGATAGCAACTTTCCCAGTCTTAAGGACGAGATAGGTGTAGTGAAACTTTAACTTTGCAAGGGTTTCATGGAAACTTTGAAGGGTACAAACTGAGATTTTATGGGAAGACTTTGTGACGTTAAATGGAAAGGTAGGTAATAAAATGGATTAGTTCATTTCTAGTTTCTTACAGTGGGTCCCTAACATAAAAAATGGTAAGTGTAGGTTAGGGGAAAATGTCGGCCATATGGGTTTTTCTTTGTTTCAATGGATTTTTCTGACCTGAAAATGATAATCTGACTTTTTGTAACTCTCTGTTTCCTTTACGTCACTTTCAAATTGTCAGATTAGTGGAATATACACTATTTAGCATGTAATTAACTTACCCTATCTTAATCTGACGCGCTTGACAATTTCTGATGGATATATTTTTGTTTTTATTATCGGCCCTGTATACGAAGCTCATATTTGGTGAAGGTATATACTTCCTCCACCACCTTCTAGATGTTTTGAATAATTGTACAATTTTTATCCTACCCCGATGAAGAATTCTCACCTGTACCGGTGGGTGGTTCCATCTAGCGCCAAACATATAACCAGTTAAAGTTTTCTGTTTTCTGTAATTTTACTGGCCTTAGCCAAGGTTATTTTATATTTATAAGGTTGCGACATATCCTCAACTTTTAGGCGGTTCGAGGTCGGGGACACAAGGAAGGGCACTTCTCGGAGAAAAGTTGGCAAGACTGGGTAAAAATGAAAGCTGAATATCAATCCAGTGGCGTCTAGAATTTGCGCATTTCATTTTGCATTGTTTTGGAAGTGATAATTTGTTTAAAGATTTAATTCCAAATGTTTTTTATTAATAACAATTATTTTTTGAAAAAATGTGCGACATTAAACCGCTTTTTAATTTCTTTTTAAAAACAATTATTTTCCACTTTTACAAGACCCATACCCGTTCGAGACTTTCATGGACATGGAAGTCGGTCCAGAAGACGACGAAGCAAAATCGGGAAATGTTAATCAGGATTTAAACATCAAACCGTATTTTTAGGTTTGTTAGTTGAGTGTGGATTTTGTTACTACTGCAAATATAAAACATTTTTAAAGAAAATTTCATGCTTTACGAAAAAACGTTTCGTTAACAGTTTTCAATAAATTAACTTATTTAAAAGTTGTGTATCGTTAAATTTAAATCCAAAAATAAATTAAAGGTATTACTTTTTTCACCTTGCAAATTTTACACTGGTAGCTTCTGACATACAGTGTGTCCCAGGATATGTGTTACAACAGAACCAATAGACCAAAAATTTTTGAAATTTAAAACTAATTTTTGGAAAAATTTTACTTCAATTGGTATTATACAGGGCGAGTTATAACTATAAATATGAAAAATGCCCAGGATCTAACTACTTTAATTTTTTTAATAAAACAAAATTGTATAGGTAAATGTAATAGGGAATTGAATTTTATGTCAAAATTTGAATCTAAAGCATGAGAGATAAAAAAACTCTCTTAAGACTTTTTGTCACATATTGTTATATACAGGGTGTTATGGAAATAATTTAATATAATGAAATGGGTGACTCCTTGGGCACTGTAGACACACTCGGTACTTTTTTTAATTTTTATTTACACATTTTTTAACTTTGCAAATATACCTCTTTTTCTTTCGTGTGTTACGTCCATGATTACGTAAACACTAGATACCTTGACTGTAGACCGGCGGGGACGGCTTTTATTACGATGTTGTCAAACGTCCTTTTTATACACAAATAGCCGACCTGTACCCACTGACACACTGACAAATTTATTGAAAGTCTTATATCAAAAACAAATTGTAAAAATTAAATAAGGGTTGATTTACCTTCCTATAGGAAATATCCTCCGTTGGCTTCAAAACATGCATTCATTTTCTTACTCGCGCAAAGATGTTTTTGCTAATTACACTTTTATAATAAAATAGACGCTGTTGTTTCTTTACTTTAAAACTCCCCTTTGATTTGCTTTTAAAAGAGACAAACTATTTTTATTAAAAAAAACTTTCCAGACCACAATAACCTAAGTGATTAACACCAAGCCGATTCGGCGATTGTCAAAAAGTGTGGTTAAAAACGAATGCGGTATGGTGGGAATGCTATCTTTTTGGCTCATTGAAGTGTGTTTGCTCCTTGCTATCCTCGTCGCTCCACTATGTTTGTCAGCCTAAGTAGTTAGTGCGAACGTGTGTATACTGAGCTGACTCGCAGATTTGCCTATACCTACAGGAACGCTCCAAAAATTTCTCACCGTGTATATGGCTGTTAAGAAATCTTTTTTTTTTTTTTTTGCTTTTCCTAGAGTATTAAATAAAAGCTTTTTAAGAGACTTAACTTTCTTTTATTTCATTCTCAGACAAAACTCTCAACTGTCAAAAACACGTAGTTTTAGTATAAATCGCTATCGACATAAAATACTTTGCCTTTGGGATATTTCTTTTCTATTGGTGTATTTTCAATGTATTCTTTTTGCTTGAAGTATTCTGTTTTTGTTGCACAGTGTTTTTCATCTTCTCTGAGCTTAATCCTATAAAATATCATTATTAGTTTGTGTTATTTTGAAGTTTTATCTGCAATAATCCTAGCAAACACTATTTGCCGGCAATATACATTTTTATATTGGTATTGATGGTAAAGCATTGGCAATTGGTGGCAATATTATGCCAACATTTAATATGCATTATAAAGTTCACCCTAAATAAACACTCAATTGCCAATAAATTTTACATGCAGGCGAATTGCCGGCAAGCATACAAAAATGGTGGCATACCAATCCTGATTAAATAAAGCCTTTTGTTGCAGGCAAATAAATATTGGATTTTTGAAGGCAAACCTTCAACGCATATTTATACTTTTCAAACCATATTATTAACATTGGTATTTAACTAACATTCAAGCAATTTTTTTGATCTGTTTTATTTATAATGGCGGCTAAACAACATTATTTTATGTTTTTTTACATAATTTAAAGGAAACGGCCTTTTCCTAACATTTTATTGATACAAATCATGCAAATAAAAATTAAGTCAAACAAAATGATAATTATGTATTTTTTGAAAGAATAAAAATAAAATGATGGTAAAATTACCTAGGTTAATTTCGACGATTTCGACCGAAGGTGATAAATTCAAATTTTTTGCTTAGCCAAAATACAAGATTTGACAATTTGACAGATGAGGCAACCTTGCTTTGGTTTGGCCGCTTTGTGCAATTGTTTTCTACGTGGTTTTCTAGCTTTTTAGTTTCTTTTTAAAGAAAAGAGATTTTAGTAGACATAATTAAGTGTATTCATTACCTAATTAGTGTGTGTTGTGTAATTAATTGGTGATGGCTAGTCAAGAAGGCGGGTTATTCAAGTAGACTGTTAGGAGCTGTAAACATTTCGTTTAAAACCTTTTAAATTTGTAGTTACCTAAAAAAATTATATGAAATCAGGGATTTGCCTTATTAAAAGTTTTAAAGACGTGTTAATAAAAAAAATTATATATATTTAATAGTTTTTTTTTTGACATTCAACTCCTTTAAAATATTTCTTCCTATGTTTTGGATCTGAAAATTGAGTGAAAGTGTCCCTTAAATACTTACTATTTTAAAGTGTTTTCTTTGATTTACTATCTTTTTTAAATTTTATTGCATACTTTTTATTTTATTTTATTTTTGGTTTATTGTTACGGTATAAAAATTTATATTATGTAATTTTTTATTGATATAGTTTTCCTGCCTTTTTTCTCATTTTTTTCGATAACAAAATTCTAAATATGTTATTTAACTTTTGGCACATTCAACTTATAAAACTTGCAATACTTATTTAATGATAAATTCCATTATCCTTAACGCATTTTTTGCCAATAACTTATTAATGATGGATGCCATCACATTATCTGCAACACGTGGCCTAATAACGGCCAATTGCCCACTTTCGCGTCTTTTTGATACCTTTTTGCCAATGCCTTGCCATTAAAGAGTGTTGGCAATGCCAGTAAATTAAATGTACAACGCCGGCAAAAAATGTTATATGGGATACAGAGTTACTTTTAAGATGGTACTCTTCTTTAGAAAAATGTGAGTATAAAGAGTGAGAAAATAAGAATTTTTTAAATAAATTTATGTCTGATAATGTTTTTTCCGAGATACAGGGTGTTGAAGTTTTAAGAAAAACATGCTTGTTTTGTCATAACTTTCCTACCACTTCCACAAAATGTGTAGTCTAAGATCCGGCATTAAGAAAATATACCCTCATCTGTTAATTAAATGAAATAACATTTTCTAGGCAGATTCTGGTAATAGTTCTATATAGCGGTTTTCGCTATTATAAGAGATTTTCGAAAAATTCTTTTTCAGGGCGTTTCTATAGGTCGATTATGACACAAATCTGTGTGCGTGTTTTCCAAAATCCATTTATATCATTTATTATTAATAAAAACATATTTTCGGGACGGTAGAATGAACAGGGGTGCTATGTGGGGACCAAACAGTATAAATCCAACGTCAAACACAAGAAAACATTAATACACTGCACTCGGGGCACATAAAAAATGTAAATTAATTTTGAAAAGTATTAAATTTTTCGAAAAACTATCCCACACATGAGATATCTCGTCCGCCATTAATTAAAGAGGGAAAATTCATTTTGGTCAGCTGATAACATGAAGTTCGTCATTATAAAAATGAGTCTTGATAGAAGCAACGTTGCCAAACTTCTTATGAAGAATTAACACCAAGCCTATTTCAGGGATTATCCACCATTTCCATGAGAAACAATGGTATTTTTTGTAGAAATGCCTCCTTCTTTATGTTTAGGTATTTTTCTTTTTTTTTTCTACAAATTATAATAGGAAGAAAGAATAACTTAATTTTTCATATGAATTTTGTCCTGTATCTTACTTTTTTAAGCTATTGACACTTTCTCACTTTATTTGGCAACATCGCAAGACATTTGCAAACTCTTTTTTCATGCAGTGACAGCCATGGCGGGATTGTTGTACTATTATTTATTTTTAATTTTTTTCAACAATTTTTTGAACATTTTTGTTAACAGAAAGTGCGGCGTGTACTGTGAAATACTGTTTTTGGGCGTTTAATGTAGGATTTCTACTGTTTCGTCCCCACCTAGCACCCTGTTTACTCCACCGTCCCGTAATATGTTTTTATTATTAATAAATTATAGAAATGGATTTTGGAAAACGCGCACACAGATTTGTGTCATAATCGACCTATAGAAACGCCCTGAAAGAGATTTTTTTAAATCTCTTATAACAGCAAAAAACCGCTATATCGAACTATTACCCAGATTTTAATGTAGTAAATGCAAGTGAACAACATCTGCTGGCATAGGTCTACTACAATTAATAATAATTAATTAATTCATAGTTAATTTATTTATTATTTTTACCTTTACATGTTAATTGCATAAACCAATGATCAGCGGTGAAATAGCTTAGTTGGTTAGCTAGCAGCCCGATTTTATTCAATTAAATATGGTGAACATAATTTTGCTAATAGACAGGGGAATAAAAAATAGAAAAAAAAAATACCCAGTGCGGTATACGAACCCAGTGTGTCGACAAGGCATGCACTGCTAAATGCTGCTACCTAACCAACTAGGCTATTTCACCGCTGATCATTGGTTTATGCAATTAATATGTAAAGATAACAATCATAAATAAATTAACTATTAATTTATTAATTATTATTAATTTTAGCAGACCTATGCTGGCAGATGTTGTTTACTTGCATTCACTATATTAATATCTGCCTAGAAAATATTATTTCATTTAATTAACAGATGAGGGTATATCTTCTTAATGCCGGATCTTAGACTATTGGTACACTACTTCTAACTATTACATTTTTTGCTGTAAAAGTACAAAATATATCAGTGGCGTTTAAACAAGATTTGCTTTGAATTTTTTGAAGAAAAAATAGTATGCCACTGCTTTCTCTTTAAATCAATATTATTTTTAACACGCTTTTATTAGCTTGGGTTGTAACTATCCATCTATCTATCTATCTATGTAACGGAATCTTTGAGCCTAATTTTTACCAACTACCAGCGATTCAATTTCTTTGAAACTTTGCACACGTATCAAGGACCGATGACAATGCAATAATTTAAAAACAGTATCCCGTTATCCTGATTAGGACCGCCGGGATAAATAAATTCCTTTACAGATGCTCTGTGTCTCTTGACAAAATGGCGAAGGAATTTTTTAGTGAATAAACTGGAGCATTTATTTTTAAAAACTAATTGATATATCGAACTAAAAAATGAAAAATAAATAATAGTTTAAAAAAACTAAAAAACACGCTTTTATATACAACCGAACTAAAACTTAGAAAATAATTTTTCATTACAAAGAGTTTGTCACTTCAGAATAAAAGCGTGGGGTGCTTAATATATTAAATGTTATAATTATTCTATTTGCAAATATCTATGAGGGAAAAGTTATGAAAAAATAGTAAAATGCACCCCACGCTTTTTACTCTGAAGTGAGAAACTCTTTGTAATGAAAAATTATTTTCTAATTTTTAGTTCGGTTGTATATAAAAGCGTGTTTTTAGTTTTTTAAACTATTATTTATTTAAGTACTCCTTTACTTTGGGGTTGATTTAATCTCCTGATATTTTTCTCTACAACGAACGGCTTTAGCAAAATCGCTAAAATCCGATATGGTGTTTTATTTCTAGGTTAGATTTTTGACTGTGTAATAGCTTATAGGAGCAAAAACTTTTTAAATATAATTAAATTGTAATATAGTAAGTATTTAACTTTTAATACAAGTTAGAAAAAACGAACTTTACATAACAAAAACCATATCAGATTTTAGCGATTTTGCCATGCATCAATATGGCTTTAATTTGTTTAAAACAAAAACCGTTTGTCGCACAAAAAAATATCAAGGGATCAAATTAACTTTAAACTAAATGAGTATTTTAAATATAGGGTGATTCAAAAATCGATAACGACACTTAAGGGGTGCTTTTACTTGAAAACCAACAAGGGTAGAGCTTCAAATATTTTTTTTCAAAATGTCATTGGTTTTTGAGTTACAAGCCGTCAAAGTTCAATTTTTATTTTGGTTTTTTCGCCATATTGTATTTATTTTTTAATTGATATTTGGCACACAAATCGAGCTTTGCAGATTCTAAAACTTTAAGACAAAAGTCCTTTTTTAAATACCGCCAGAGGGCACTTTACCCAAAACTTAAAATTTATTTACATCATAACTTTTTTATTTTGACAGATATTGCAATGCTGGGGCGCCATTTTATAGACAATCAAAAACTTAAAAAATAAGGTACTTTTTATTAAAGTCGATAAACCTTACCGTTTAGGCACCAATAGACATCAAAGTTTTCATCAATTTCAATCAAATTACCTACATACATACAGAGTGTCCAGTAACTCAACCGACAAACTTAACCAAACGATTCTACAATAAAAAAATTAAGAAAAAAACTTCATATAAACATATGGCCTAAATGTTTTTCTTATTTTTTGTTGTAGAGTCGTTTGGTTAAGTTTGTCGGTTGTCACTGGACACCCTGTATGTATGTAGGTAATTAGATTGAAGTTGATGATAACTTTAATGTCTATTGGTGCCTAAACTGTAGAGTTTATCCACTTTAATAAAGAGTAAGTTTTTTGATTGTCTATAAAACGGCGCCACCAGCTTTGCGATATCTGTCAAAATAAAAAGTTATGATGTAAATATGGATGGTGGAGGGAGAATAACCATCTTTTATGGCGGACAAGTTTAAAAGTGGCCATCGAAATGTAGCAAATTGGGATGGCGCCACAATAGCCAGTGGAGGGATTTTGGTATTTATTTCCTTCTTCATTATGTATCTATCTGTCCTTTTTCATTTTGTATCTCACTCCTATAATTGATGCTCATTGATTAAAAAATCTCCTCTGGCTACTGTGGCGCCACCTTAAGTTGCTCCTTTCGACGGACACTTTTTAAAACATTCGCATGGTTATCCTCCCCTCCACCATCCATAGATGTAAATAAATTTTAAGTTGTAGGTAGAGTGCCCTCTGGCAGTATTTAAAAAAGTACTTTTATCTTAAAATTTTAGAATCTGCAAAGCTCGATTTATGTGCCGAATATCAACTGGTTTGGTTAAAAAATAAATGCAATATGGCGAAAAAACCAAAATCAAAATTGAACTTTGACGGCTTGTAACTCGAAAACGAATGACATTTAAAAAATATATGAAGCTCTACCCTTATTTTGTCAACTAAAATCACCCCTTAAGTTTCGTGATCGATTTTTGAATCACCCTGTTTATAAGTAGTAACTATCAAAACTTAAATAAAAATCCTATACGTAAACGGTGTACTTAAGGCAAACGGAGGCAAATTCACAAATAAAGGTGTGTGGTATGAAATAATTATAAGGTTAGGATTTCGGCTGAAATGTAAACATATCCAAAAGAGAATAGACAAGGATAGAGGATCAATCGCCGTTTCGAAAAGTGGCACAATTTGAAGAAAGGGTCTGCGGGATGGCAGGGCATGCGCATACGCACTCCCAATGTCAAAATCGGCGGTATATTCAAAAACGTTGATTTATTGAGTAAATATACATAAAACATTAATAAAAAGTGTAAAATGTGGTTTATACTGAAATTTATTAATATTTTAATGACTAAATATTGGTAATTTAGTGCTAATGGTGTATTAAAATCTATTTGGTAGAAGACTATTTTTTTCTTAGATTGGAATAGGTTAATGTGGAAAAATGTTTAGGTATAAATTTTAGGGAAATGAGAACTGAAAATAAAAATCTAAATAGAATTATTTCTTGAAAACTAAACTTTTATTGCGAGATTACTTATTTAGCATAAAAAATGGTACTAAATGTAAAAGAAGTGTATAATTTTAAGAAATATATGAAAATAGCATGCTCAAACTTACCAACCAAATAAATTTTAGATTTATGTTGATCCTATTTAGTTGAAAGGTATTGTAGTCTATAAGTTAATATTACCTACTTATACTAAGAAAAGCGTAGTAGGATTTCAGTTTCCATAGGCCACTGTGCTTGGTCCATTTTATTCGATATCTACATACTTGTTTTTTTAGGTATAAGGAAGCAGATAAGATTGTAGGTTTTAATTAACAATGAAAATTTAAGTTTCCACATTACTGGATACTTACTTTGAAATAAAATACTTTTGTAAAAGAAGCTCAAAAATGCTCGTTATTGCAGAAAAAAATCCTAATCCTAAACATCTTTTTTCCACAAATTTTCAATATTGATAAAAATAAGTGTACTTTCCTCTTAACATAAATTTATATTTTTTAAGATATTTCATATACCTACCACTGAAAACAATGAATATCGAATGGTTAAATTTTTTCGTAAAATTAATAATAAGTTTGCCTTATGGTACGAACTTAAGTAGACACACTCTATATCTTGGTTTGTACCTTAACTGGGTCAGTTATTAAGTTTTTTAAGTGTTTAGGCTTTAGGCCTTTTTATTTTTTCGCTTTAGTATAATTTTTATCACTATTAATACTTTTTAAACTGATCATTTGTCTGACTTTTACAGTTCAAGCAAATTTTTTAAATAGAGAGTGACGCACACAGAAATCCTCTATTGGTTCATTGTGCTTTTACCTCCAGCAAGATATTCATTAAATATATTTTACGGATGTATATAAAATATTAATGTATATAATGTTTTGTTACATAAATAAATCCTAGATAAAGTGTTAATTTGTTTTTATTCAAAAAAAAACAACGTAAATAATTTAAAAAATAATTTATTAAAAAAAACCCATAAATTTCCACAAATTTTGTTTCAATAATTTATATCTATAACACAGGTCACACGTAAAATCAAACCGAATAAAACACAAAACAAATATACAGCCACAACAATCACAAAACATCAGCCATATTGAACATGTGAAAGTCGAGAGTTTTGACATTTATAACAGCCAATAGCAAGCCGGAAAAACAACCTCCCATGCGCATGACGAGTAATCCCGCTGTGTTAAGTTAACCATCAAACCGGTGAAAGTTCGCAAGATATTTGGCTGATAGTATTGATTCAGACACAAAAATGTTACGTAAAAGTGCGTACTGAAACAAAAAATTCTAAATAAATCCATACTTTTAACCAAGCACGTCCTTTTTAAAAAGTTAAGCAAGAATAAAATAAAACTTTGACGAGCTTTTTGGTCGCTGAACACAATCACCAGTCGCAGGTGTGTGCCATTTCTTAATTGGTGGGGGTAAATCAACTGTTCCTCTCCCCCTCTCCATTCTCTTTGAACATATCACAATTTACGCGATTAAACACTAAAGATTCCGGTTTGGTTAGGCATAAACTATTGCGAAGTTTCGGACTGAAGCTGAAACTGAAACTAACTTAGAAGGGTAGAGCTTAAATTATTCCGACTGTGTCAGAGATCTCTTTCATGTTAACTGTAAAGTTTGCTGTTGCATTTTGCGGCCTGAATAATTTTATGATGGGTTCACCAACTATGAACTTGTTTACAGTTGTACTATTTTATATTTAATACTCACATAAGTCAGGAACCGGATGTCAAGTTATAAATAGGGGTGTGCGACTAGTTCGAACTTACGAATTATTCGTTTCGAATCGAATATCAATATTCTATTCGAAATCTGAATCGAATAATTCGTAAAATTTTGAAAAATTCGAATTATTTTTAAATAATTTGATATTTTTTCGAACAGTTCAATTTTTTCGAATTAATACGAATTAATGTAGTAATCGCAAACTTTCGAGTATATTGAATTTGGGATTTAATATGTTTAATATTTAAATATAAATTTGACAAATTATACAGGAAGGCCCACCATATTCGACACGGTCTGTAGCTGGATAACCATGGGGTTTTTAAAAAAGTAAATACTGAAACATATACAGGTCGGATAAGGCCACAGTATAAAATTATTTTACTTTATACAGGATGTCTCAAAAAAGTGTAACGTAGGTATCACATTTATTTTTTGTAAATGAAATACCCTATATTTTATGACGGTTTTAGATTCTACATAAAAAATAATTTAAGTTTCTTAATAGTACCAAGTGTCTAATTTTATTCGTTTTTGTGATATTTGATTTTTTTTCAAAATGCAGGAGTGCAATTAAATTAATTTTATTTTAACATTATAAACTCCTTAAACTTTAAAATTTGTTACAAGTTTAGGAAAAGTCTGCTCTTATCATACGTAGGTCATATCGAGATCATAGATTATACAGGGTGATCAAAAAATAATTTCAATTTTTAGAAAGTCAAATTGCAATATCTCTTTTATTTTAAATGGAACACCCTGTATTTTTTACACCACATGATGACAAACCAAATGCTCTTTTAAATGGTGTTGCCTATACCTATCTTTTATACTTTTAAGTAAATTCCGTTTTAACATATTTTTAATCCAAATGTCTATTTAAATGTAAGTAGGCTGTGATATAGTTATGCCTATTTACTAAGCCGTTATTGTAAAATGTAAATTTGTTGGAAAAAAGCACAAAATTAAAAGATTTTGTATTATCTGCCACTATTTTTAAAATTCACAGAAAAAAATTCATTAGTTGCTTATGCTACTTCCAATAACACTTATTTCAGCTAATATGGTAATAATAAAACTTGTGTTTTTAAACAATCCTAAATCTGGTCAGTTATGACGACATTCTGTGACCTATAACTCGTTTCTTCCATTATCCATATTCACTGTGTCAAATATTTTAAAGCAACTATTAAGGTTATCAGATGGTTTCTTCTGGAATATTTTTCAGGATTAACTCTAGACTAAAGTAAACCATTTTTTTCACATCCTACCAGTATTATATCATCTTGTTGTTGTAGAAGAAGGGTTTTTATTTAAAACATTGAAATTTCTTTTAAACTGACTAGAACACTAGTAATTAATAAATGGTCGTTGTTATTTTCTTAGGAAAAATATTAATGGCTGCTATGTCACAGCCAACTTTAATTTAAATAAACATTTGGACTAAAAATTTGTAAAAACAGATTTTACTAAAAGCACAAAAGATAGGTATAGGCAACTTATACACCATTTGAAAGAGTATTTTATTTGTCATTATGTAACGTAAAAAAATATAGGGTGTTAGATTTAAAATAAGAGAGATATGGCTATTTCTTTTCTGAAAAATTGAAATTATTTTTGATCACCCTGTACAATATTTGATCTTGATTTGACCTACGTATGATATGGCAAACTTTTTCTAATCTTTTTACATATTTTAAAGTTTAAAGTGTTAAAAGTGTTAAAGTAAAATCAATTTAATTGTACCTCTGCATTTTTCAAAAAATCAAATATCACAGAAACGAATAAAATTAGACACTTAGTACTATAAACAAACTTGAGTTATTTTTGAAAGTAGAATCTAAAACCGTTATAAAATATAGGGTATTCTATTTAAAAAAATATACCTTTGATACGTCACCCTTTTTTGAGACACCCTGTATAGACTAAAATAATTTTATACTGTGGTCTTGTCCAACCTGTACATGTTCCAGCATTTACTTTTTTAAAACCCCATGAGTAGTGTATTTTCCCCGAAGCTGGTTGTAAGAAGAGGAAGATTTTCGAGACTCTCACTCCTCTCCCCCTCCTCTTAATCACCATACCCATATAGACCACCTAACTCCCTTCCCTTCGTCATGTGCATATAGACTACCTAAATCCCTCTCTTTACCTCGCCGCATATAAATCACTGCGCTCGCTTAAATCCCCTCTCTTCACCACGCCCCATATGCGTCAGTACACTCTACTCTAGTTCCCACCCATATCCCTTCTCATTACCAGTACTACACACCTAAATAACAGTGGAGAATCATATTTATCTTAAGTTATGTATCTTAAGTGGTTTTAAAATTACAATATTGTATGCATGCACTACTTTTTACTATTTTTTTACACACGAAACAACGACTTATGGATTTGCAACTAAATCTTAATCGATGTATACGAAACCACTTAGGATACATAACTAAAGAAAATATGATTCTCCACTGTTATTTAGGTGTGTAGTACTGAAGAAAGGATATGGGTGGGAACTAGAGTAGGAGTGTACTGACGCATATGGGGCTCGGTGAAGAGAGGATTTAGGAAGGTCTATATGCGCATGACGAAGGGAAGGGATTTAGGTGGTCTATATGAGTATGGGGATTAAGAGGAGGGGAGGGAGTGAGTCTTCGAAAATCTTCCTTTTCTTCCAGGCAGCTTCGGGGAAAATACACTACTCCCATGGTTATCCAGCTACAGACCGTGTCGAATATGGTGGGCCACCCTGTATTATTATGCCTCTTCGAGGGGAAATGAGGTGGTGGGATATATGTTGAACAACCCTGGTCTAAATAGTTACTACAGATTACTACATATATTTACATACCAGTAAGTTTTAAATTGATTTACATTAAAAATGTATCCATTTAGCTTCTCTAGCTCCAGTTCACATATTTTTCTATCTCCTTTAGCTGTACTTTGTTTAGGTTTACTATGGATTCTGTGGGTGCGCTGGTAGATTCAAGCGTTAAGGATGTCTCTAGAACGAACATAGTTTTAATTAAAAAAGTCATGTGCAAAAATAAGTTTCGATTACAAATGTGGAAAATAAGTGTACATACAGGGTGGTGCGATTTCGACTGTTTTAACAGAAAACTCGTATTTCCTGGCCAGATAGAAAAAAAATGACATAGGTGTCTTGGGATTGATTTTCGAAATAAGATTTTAAAAAAATAAAAACCGGTTTTTCGGTTTACCGGTTAACCGATTTTCGGTTAACTGCGGTTTTAGCTAAAACCGAAAACCAGTATTCGAAAACCGGTTTCTTTAACCGGTATTTGAAAACCGGTTTTCAAATATCGGTTAACCGGTTTTAAAAAGCGGTTTTCAAATACCGGTTTTTCGGATAATCGGTTTTCGAATACCGGTTTTTTGGATAATCGGACCAAAATCGAAAAGCGGTTCTTCCAATATCAAATAGGTTTTTGGTTCATTTTGTAAAATCGGATATTGGTTGACAGATTATACAGGGTGGTTCATTTACCCTTAGACAGGCAAATAACCAAAAAACGGCGCATTTTAGAAGAAAACGTTTCTAGTAAGAATTTTTTGAAATAAACGGGCCAATTTAATGGTATAATATAATGTAAATATAAGCAACTTTCATATAAAACTTTTTTAAATTCGATTTCAATTTTAAAAGATATGTAACAAAATAAATTTCCCCATTTTTCTCCGAAGAACCCATTTTTTAACATAGTACAAAAAATATTTATTTTTATTAAAATGTATTTTTTAAATTTTTAAATATGCTGGTTGAAAATAGTCATATATAAACCAGTCGTTTACGTTTAGAAAAGCGTTTTTCGATTTTAAGAACCGTTTTCGGTTTTCGGTTTTAAAGACCGTTTTCGGTTTTCAGTTTTAAAACCGATTTCGGTGTATCGGTTTTGAAAACCGTTTTCGATTTTAAAAACCGGTTTTGGTTTTTCGGTTTTAAGGACCGGTTCTTAATACCGGTTTTTAAAACCTGTTTTTAATACCGGTTTTTAATACCGGTTTTAATACCGGTTTTAATACCGGTTTTAATACCGGTTTTAATACCGGTTTTAATACCGGTTTTAATACCGGTTTTAATACCGGTTTTAATACCGGTTTTTAAAACCGGTTTTTAAATATTCGGTTAATCAGTTTTAACCAAAACCGGTTTTTTTAAAAACCGGTTTACCGGTTTTGTTTTTTCCGGTTTTTGCCAGCCCTAGTAAAAACTGCATCCAGAAATCTCTATCGCTGTCCAAGATATAGGGCGTTTTTATTTTTTGGCGATTTAAAAAAAATCGTAAGTTCGTCACTTTTGAACACATCCCAAAACGGTCTAAACATTCACAATGCACTTTTTTGAGTGAAATCTTATGGACTACTCAGATGTTTAAAATAATTTCTAGTTTCGTTTAAAATATATAAAGCTTAGTTTTTTAAATATAAATCATAGTTGGACATGAAAAATTGCTTATTTTTTGCTTCTTCCAATGATATATTATTATTCATACTTATCTTTGAAATTGAGCGAGATATTTCAGTTTTTATTTTTGATTTAGTAGGCAATGGAAAAAAATCGGCACTTTTCAAAGTCAGGTAAATAGCATACCAGTTGTTTCATTTTTGCTAAAGTAGGCCATGCAAACACGTTGACTATCAAACACAGACTAAAAAATAATGCTTAAACTGTTTGTTGTCAAATTTAGAATTTTCTCTCATAAATTACATTCAAAACTGAAATTACGAAATTTAAGTAATTTATAAAAGAAAATGGAATATGTTAGTACCTGTAAAGGTAAAATAAATAACTCTTTTATTGTCACAGCCTATTTAGCAAAAAAATATATTTAAATCAGAAATAATGGCGGCATTAGATTCCTTTTTTCAATCTTCTCTGGCCGCCATTTTGAAAAGAAACACCATGTATGATATATCATTGAAAAGGGAAATTCATACACAATACAAATATAGAAAAAAACTAGGTACTTGTATGTAAAATAAGAAAGTTTATAGTACTTCCGGTAAAACCTACAAATACTACAAAAAATTTGAGAATAAACGCACTTTTTAATTTACATGAAAAAAAAGCTTTTAATTTTTATACTTCCGTCCCTGTTAATGTTAAGGATGCGAAACTGATCTAGAATACAGTTTTTCGTACGTGTGGTTTTCGACAGCGCGAGATTTATTTGGAAATCTTGTTAAGAGAACGCAAGATGGCGGCCATAGATCATTTGTTAAAGAATTAATCTATGGCCGCCATCTTGAAAATCAACAATATGTTGTGATACGTCATTTGAAAGAGATTTTTTCGTGTAGAATTTAAAAATCAATTTTATTTAAAATGTTTGTTGTCAAATTTAAAATTTTCTCTCATAAATTACATTTAAAAGTGAAATTACAAAATTTGAGTAATTTATAAAAGAAGATCAATATATTACTACCTGTAAAAATAAAATAAACTACTCTTTAATTTTCACAGCCTATTTAGCAAAAAAATATTGTGACGTTAAGAATTTTGAATTACATATATGGGTCACTTTACGTCACTTGGACAAATGTACCATATGGAACTATCTATTGGGACCATGGGACCGGTGAACCATTAAAACTAACTTTACATTTTTTAAAAGACCAACTTAACTTATTTGATTAACTAAATTTAGTACGGGCATATCCCTAGGGATAGCCCGTAGGGCTTAACTCAAACTTTAACTTTTTACTTTACTTTACTAACTCTTTCTTATCTAATAAAACAATCAATCCCCGTCTTAAAATTTTGTTCTCTTTAAATATTAAATTTTTCAGTATTTGTTTTGCATTTCTAGGCAACTCTGCTTGTTTAATGTTTTTGTTTTATTATTATAAGAGTAACCTAGAAAATTGTTTGATTTCTACTTTTAAACCTTGACACTTCACGTATTGTTTTATGTACCAAATTTCCCAATGTTAAGTAAGTAAGTTAGTAACCCAATTATATTTAAATTTCCCAAAAATGTATATTTTTAAAATTCCCAAAATGTATACTTTTTTGTACTAGGTGTTCACATATGCCCCTTCCCTGGAAGCGTTGGACCCACAACGCTATTAGAAATGAGCCAAATTTACTTTAACCCCTTTAAAAAAATTAGCAATATTACCAAAATCGATAGTTCCAAATAGCTTACAAATATTTAAAAATCTAACAATATTTTACCTATTATGTAAATTACCGTAAATAACCTTAACTTTTCGAAGTTTTTAAAAATATGAAAAAAAGTTTTATCTAAAATTTTTTCAATAAATGTAAACAAAAAAAAATGAACAAATCCAGCCCTTAATCCAAAAAATAATTAATTAACTTGACTTTTTTTCTAAAAAATAAAAGATTTGTCATTGATTATAAGAAAAAGGTTAAATTTTTTCATTGTTAACTGAATAATTTCTAAATTTGGGATTTTCTCCAAGTAGTTTTATTTAAATATAGTTGTAACGGTTAAGATTATTTTTTAGAGAAAAGTGGCCTAAATTTTATACCTCCCATATTAAACACTTTAAAAGCATAGTGTTATTGTGCTACATAATATGTACTAAACAAAACATCTGACTTGGTAAATAAAAAATGTTTATTTGAAACTAACTAGCTCTGCATTATTAGATATGGTCTTGACCTTTCTCGGATATTATATATCATCAAAACAATGACCCTTTCGTCACTTAATATTACATATACGGTGGGTTAAAAAAGAGTTATTATCAAATTTTACTTTTAGGCTAGTTTTCATTGCATATTAAATCATTATTTTTATCAATATTATACTTTTTCTAATAAGCAAACAACAAAAAAAATACCATTAATTAAAAAACATTACAGATTTACCTAAACACTATACAAGTACCATAATATTCTAGATTGTCCATCTTTTGTTGAATTGTACTGTGTCCACCTTGCCTCCCTGTCCATGTTCTTGATGGTGCGTTCCATTGGCCATTTGTCCCGTACTTCTTCTCCACATACCATTGTCTGCCTTTCATTCCCATTTTCTTCTTCCACATCAGGTTACTGCAACTTCATGCCAATTTCCCCATATCCTGAGCTTTCTCAGGGCCGCTAGATAGTCTTGTACCCCACCATTCAAGACCATACTTCAGAGCTCTTCCCCATACTAGAGCTGCGGCTTCCAGTGCTAATGCAGCCTCATGCTGCTTCTGAACTCCGTCTTCACGACGTACCATACAACTTCGACACAAATAAATAGATTTCCATATTCTTCTTTATCACTTCTGGCTAACACCATTTAGCCATATTTGAAAACTGAAGATATACCTTATCTTCCTTTTCTTGTAGCTACGCTGCTACCTCCTTGCAGCTACGCTACGCAACATATTTTTTCCCCATCTTCGTCCTTTCACACACATTTCTTCTCCGGGGAACGGGACGCCTTTACCATATATATGGTATTTTCTTCCACAAATAAACTGAGGGGTAGGAAGGGCGTACCATGAGCGACTTTTCCTATCGCTTCACAAAGGGCACTGGAACTGGGGCGGGCACAGCTTACCATAACCGACGTTTCACAAAGGTCACTGGGAACGGGGGCGCCTCCACCATATGGGACGTTGACATTTTGAAATATACATACAGGGTCTACTTTACGTCACTTGGGCAAATGTACCATATGGAACTATCTTCTTGGGACCATGAGACCGGTGGACCATCACAACTAACTTTGCATTAAAAACCAACTTAACTTATTGAACTAATTAAATTTAGTACGGGCATATCCCTAGGGATAGCCCGTACGGGGCTGAACTTCAAACTTTAACTTTTTACTTGACTTTACTAACTCTTTCTTATCTAGTAAAACAATCAATCCCCGTCTTAAAATTTTGTTCTCTTTAAATATTAAATTTTTCAGTATTTGTTTTGCATTTCTAGGCAACTCTGCTTGTTTAATGTTTTTGTTTTATTATTATAAGAGTAACCTAGAAAATTGTTTGATTTCTACTTTTTAAACCTTGACACTTCACGTATTGTTTTATGTACCAAATTTCCCAATGTTAAGTAACCCAATTATATTTAAATTTCCCAAAAATGTATATTTTTAAAATTCCCAAAATGTATACTTTTTTGTACTAGGTGTTCACAATATATTTAAAACAGAAATAATGGCGTCACTTGATTTCTTTTTCAATCTTCTCTGGCCGCCTTTTTAAACGAAACACCATGTATAATATATCATTAAAGGGAATTTTAATACACAATAAAAATATAGAAAAAAATGTAGGTACTTGTATTTAAAATAGCAAAGTTCATGCTACTTCCGGTCAAACCGGAAGTGATTTTGAATTCATCTTAATGACAAAAAACGGTAATTGCTAAAAATGCTATATTAATTTTTTAAATTTAAATTCAAAAACTTTAAAAAAGTTGAGGATAACTCACTTTTTAATTTACATATTTTTTTTTATTATTTTTATACTTTAAGTCCGTCCCTGTTAATGTTAAGGATGCGAAACTGATCTAGAGTACACTTCCTTCCTACGTGTGGTTTCCGACAGAACGAGATTTATTTGGAAATCTTGTTAAGAGAACGCATTTAGTTCGGAAAATTATTTGTGAGAGAAAACCCGGAATTTAGGTCAAAGATGTTTTAGGAGAAATTAATTAAGAAAAATCTAAATTAATTCATTAATTTATATTTAATCGTTTGTTATATTAATAGTAAATATTATTAAATCAATATTATTTCAAATGTTGAAGTAATTTTTTGTTTTTATTTTTGGACAAACCACGAAGGCTTAAAGCCTAAATACTAACGTACCGTGGATGTCTTAAGCGAGGTAAGAGGGAGTTTGTTGACACGGGACTTAAATACTTGAAGATTTGGAGGGAAGGAAAGACCTCCGCTGGCAGTAGGTTCCACAATCTAGAAACTCTAGGGATAAAAAGAATGAACAAAGTGAGAATTTCGGGGCCTGTCCAGTTGGACCGTATAGGCATGCATACGCGCGGAACCACGAATTTTTCTGTTAGGAATCGTGAGTGGAAGAACTATACTGGACAATTATTCAGAGCAAAAGCCATGGAAATACCTATAAAAAAGCGATCAATCCCCCACAGCCCGACGATGGGCAAGAGAGGGAAGCCTTTCTGTAAGTGAAGGATCATTAATGAGACGAATAGCTCTTCTTTGAATAGAATCAAGAATGCTTAGGGTTGTGGGGACGCCATGCATTCCAAGGGAGGTCGGATTTGGGACACATATAAAGTGTATAAATTAGAAGCGGAAAAATACTTTTTGGCTCGAAAGAGAAATCCAAGCTTTTTGAAGCTGTCGTGGCTATAGATACAATGTGTTTATGCCAGTTAAGGTTACTTTCAAATGTGACGCCCACAAGATTGAAGGTGTCTTTGTTCTGTAAAACTTGGCCGCTCATAAGTAGAGGATGAGTATTTGATGACTCTTTTCGCGACAAAGAACATGATTGTGTTTTGGATGCATTAAAATGGACGAGATTTTTGGCGCCCCAATCCAATATTAATTTAAGATCCTGCGAAAGAGATATCTGCATCGCTCTGCGTTTGTTTTCCAAGTCAGGTTTAGTAATGGGTTTAGGAACCTGAAAACTGGAGTGTAGGGTTCTATCGTCGACGAAACTATGAATGGAATTAGTTGTGGACGAGAGAAGGTCGTTGATGTGAAAAAGAAACAATGTTAGTGATAGAACTGAGCCCTGAGGGACTCCAGCATTTACTTGGTGAAAGCTTGAAGAATGCCGTCCACAATAACTGATATACGTCGATCAGATAGATAACTAGAGAGCCAAGTACAGAGTTTAGTTGAAAGACCATAGGAGGGAAGTTTATTAAGAAGTGCGGCATGCCAAACCTGGTCAAAAGCTTTGGATAAATCAAGAGCAACGTTCTGGGACTCACCTAGAAACTCAAGAGATTTATTCCAACAGTGTGATACGAAGGAAAGAAGATCTGCTGTAGATCTTTTGTGGCAAAATCCATACTGCCTGTCATGCAAAATTTTGTGTTTTTCTAAGTACTTAAGAATTTGTGAATTAATTAATTTTTCCATTACTTTACAAAGAACTGAGAGAATTGAAATTGGTCTATAGTTAGATGGAAGAGATTTAGATCCTTTTTTGGGAATAGGTTGAACACGTGCAGCTTTCCAGCTCTCCGGAAAGATACCTGCGTCGTAAGAAATTCAAAAGAGCCTAGTTAAGATTGGTGCAAGTTCTGGAGCACATTTTTTTTAAACTATTGCTGGTATGCCATCCAGCCCAGACGATTTCTTGGTGTTAAGGGTGTCCTCTTTTAGGATTTTAAGAGATTTTTGTAGGAATTCCGGATATAGCAGAAGTAAATAAATTTTAGTTTTTGTACCATTGGTACCTGTCCAGTCTTGGATTTTTTTAAATCCCTATTTTAACCAAGTACACAATGTGAAACCTGCTTTCAAAATAGCGCCAGGGAAGAATGAAATTTGTTGCTTAATCAGTATTATTAGAAAAATTGCAGAATTATAATAAGTTGGTACTTTCATTTTAATACTGTAATAAAATTATGTCCAAACATTTTTTCTATCCGAGATACAGTGTGTTAAAGTTTAAAAAAAAGATTTTTTTATCATAACTTTCCTACTACTCCAGATAGTTCAACAAAAATTTGATACACTTCTTTTGACCGTTAAATTACATTTGTTGCTGTATAAGTTTTTAAAAAGTACCAGTGGCGTTCCAAAAAGATTTGTATTGATTTTGAATCAATATTATTTTTTAAATACTTATTTACTTTGGGGTTAATTTGGTCTTATGATATTTTTCCGTACGACGAACGTTTTTGTTTAAAAAATAAAAGCCATTTTGATGCATGGTAAAATCGCCAAAATCTGATATGATATTCTATTTTTAAAATAGGTTTTTGGCTATGTTATAGCTTTCCAAAAGCAAAAGCTTTTTAGTGCCATATAAAATTGTAGTTATGTAAGTTTTTGACTTTAACACAAATTTAACAAAAATGAATTTTACGTATAAAACACCATATCAGATTTTAAAGATTTTGCCATGGATCAAAATGACTTTAAATTTTTTAAACAAATCCGTTAGTCGTCCGGGAATGAAAATGAAAAACAAATTAACCCCAAAGTTCATAAGTATTTCAAAAATAATATTGATTTGAAGAAAAACAATGGCGTACTTTTTTCAAGAAAAAATTAAAGCAAATTTTGTTGAAACGCCACTGGTAATTTTTTCAAAACTTTTTCAGCAAAAAATATATTGTAATGGTCTCAGAAAGTGTACTAAATTTTGTGCAAATATCTGAAGTGGTAGGGAATGTTATGATAAAAACGCATATATTTCCTAAAACTTTGACACCCTGTATCTCACAAAGAAAGCATTTTTGGACTTAAAAATAACCTTTTATTTTATATCACAACACATATAAATTTAATTGATTAACGGCCGTATTCACCAAGCTTTGACAAATATTTATCTGCTTAAAAAGCAGGCTATTAGTCTGATAAATATTTGTCAGAACTTGGTGAATACGGCCATAAACTTAAGAACATTTTTGGAGCATGATTTTGGTTAAAAAATCAGTTAAATATACAATTATTTAATAAAAACATGACACCATAAAGCGTATAAAGTTGTTTTTGCTTATGAACTGTTTGTCAAGAACAATCATGCAAAAAATATTTGGGTGGTTAAATTGATTGGATACCCTCGTTTCACACTAACTCGCCGGACAGAGTGATAAAAATATCTCAAATCTAAACTAAATTTATTCAAAAAAATGTTGGTGCCTGATTGGTCTATTTTATAAAGAGAAAAACAATTAGTGTTAAGCTTTGCAAATAAAAAAAAAGCATAAAAAAAATAAATATATTGTGAACACCTAGTATAAAAAAGTATACATTTTAATTAGGTTACTTAACATTGGGAATTTTGCTAAATAAAGATATACGTGAGGTGTCAAGGTTTTAAAAGTATAAATTAAACAATTTTCTAGGTTACTCTTATAATAATAAAATAAAAACATTAAACAAACTGGGTCGCGTAGAAATGCAAAACAAACACTGGAAAATTTAATATTTAAAGAGAAAAAAGACTAGAAAAATATGAGATAAGAAGTAGGTAGTAAAAGTGAAGTTAAGTATAAAGTTAAAGTTTTAGTTAAGCCCCTGTACGGGCTACCCCTAGTGGGGGTATGCCCGTACTAAATTTAGTTAGTCAAATAAGTTAAGTTGGTTTTTAAAAAATGCAAAGTTAGTTTTGAATGTCCACCGGTCTCATTGTCCTAAGAAGATAGTTCCATATGGTACATTTGCCCAGTGACGTAAAGAGCTCCTCATGTATATTTAAAATTACACGTCACATATGGTGGAGGCTCCGGGTAAATTTAAATATTTAATTCAATCAAAGTTATTGATCACCAGTAATTGTCTTTTTCTCCATAATTGATTACACAAACCAAATTAAAATTTTTACATAAATTTAATTATTTCACAACTTGTAAAACACTTCATAAGGGGGAACGCAGTAGCTTGTATATTTGGAGTGTGAAATAAAGGGACTTAGCCTACTAGGGCCAATGTTCTGGCAATGATAACCTACAGGCACTGAAATGTTTGTTAGTTTGTTTTGTGTTAATCATTTAGGCTGAAGGGATTTGGAGATCCCTCTGAGCGGGTGCGAGAAATGGAAGACAGGAACAGACGTTGTCTGTATTAAGTTTTAAACGACATGTTTTTGAATTTTAGTGAGACTTCTGGATTTTAATGGATCACTTAACTTAAACTACAAAAAGATCTTTTAAATCATTTGAATCACAGTAGCCATTTTATTATATCCTACATGATATAATAAAAATAAGATATACCTACTTGCTTGGCCCAATTGATGATGGATATCTCGAAAATAAAACGAGTCGAACTAAAAATTATGTTAGATTCATCACTTAGCGCCCCAAAAAACCCGCGTATACCAAATCTCATGTGTCAGCGATGTGTCCGGTTTGTAAACAATTTTTCACTAAGGTAGTATACCAAATTTGGTCAAAATCGGCTCAAGTTTTGAGACAATTATTTACGATAAAATTTATTTATCATTTATATTTTTTACTCTTAAATATATTTTTTTAATAATAATTAATTTATCCACATTACTCACACAGCCGTTTTCCGGGACACCCCAACCATTTTCCTTCATTTCCCTTTTACGAAGTTCCAACATTTTTCTTTCACAATTTAACTGACTTTTAAGATTCTGAAGAATAGAGTTGGCTTTAGAAATTCTTTGAATCAAGCTTGCGTTTCTGAGATTGTCTCCGCTATCAAACAGATAACTATTTTCAGATTCCATAACTTTGATTAGATACAAAAATTTTGAGGTACCCAAGTCCAAAATTTAAATAATGATATTTCTTTAGTCTGTCAAATATTTGGCATATTTTTGACAGGTGTATTGTTAGACTTTGGTACTTGCTTTGTTCACTAGGTATACAGGGTGATTTCAAACTATGGTACGAAGTTTTAAGGGAGGATTTTTTATGTCGATTTATAAAACAAGTTTGGTTTAAATCTTGTACAGTTGTTTCAAGTAATAATGCATAACAGTCCAAACCAGATTGACATTATTGAGTATAGTTGCGTCTCAGTGGATTCCACCACCATGACGTTTGATGTTTGTTGGAGGTTATTTAAATATCAAAAGTTTTCAATAAATTAAAAAATGCCACGTCAGTTATCCTAAATTAAAATGGCTCAAGCAGTCTGCAGAATAAAAGGGGATAAATATTGACTTACATTTTTGTTTATTTTAATTAGATTTATATTTATTATTATTACTATGGTCAACCCCGATGCAAATGCTTTAATTTTTTTTTAAATTGACATGTGATATCCATCTTTAAATACTCAGTTTTAAATATAAATAAGAAACGGTATTTCTCTTTATTATCGATGTACGCCTTTTTTTTTTTTGAATATGTATTATTGCGCTTGCTCTTGATATATCCAAAGCTTTTGACCAGGTCTGACATGCCGCACTTCTTAATAAACTTCCCTCCTATGATCTTTCAACTAAACTCTGTACTTGGCTCTCTAGTTATCTATCTGATCGACGTATATCAGTTATTGTGGACGGGCATTCTTCAAGCTTTCACCAAGTAAATGCTGGAGTCCGTCAGGGCTCAGTTTTGGCACCAACATTGTTTCTTCTTCACATCAACGACCTTCTCTCGTCCACAACTAATTCCATTCATAGTTTCGCCGACGATGGTACCCTTTACTTCAGTTTTCAGGTTCCTAAACCCATCACTAAACTTGATTTGGAAAACAAACGCAGAGCGATGCAGATATCTCTTTCGCAGGATCTTAATTTAATTTTGGATTGGGGCGCCAAAAATCTCGTACATTTTAATGCATCCAAAACACAATCATGTTCCTTGTCGCGAAAAGAGTCATCAAATGCTCATCCTCTATTTATGAGCGGCCAAGTTTTACAGAGCAAAGACACCTTTAATCTTGTGGGCGTCACATTTGAAAGTAACTTAACTGGCATAAATACATTGTATCTATAGCCACGGCAGCTTCAAAAAGCTTGGATTTCTCTTTCGAGCCAAAAAGTATTTTTCCGCTTCTAATTTATACACTTTATATGTGTCTCAAATCCGACCTCCCTTGGAATATTGTTCTCATATCTGGGGCATGGCGTCCCCCACAACCCTAAGCATTCTTGATTGTATTCAAAGAAGAGCTATTCGTCTCATTAATGATCCTTCACCCCATCGTCGGGCTGTGTAGGATTTATTGCTTTTTTATAGGTACTTCCATGGCTTCTGCTCTGAAGAATTATCCAGTATAGTTCCTCCACTCACGGTTCCCAACAGAGAAACTCGTGGATCCGCGCGTATGCATCCCTATACGGTCCAACTGGACAGGTCCCGAACTTCTCACTTTGTTCGTTCTTTTATCCCTAGAGTTTCTAGATTGTGGAACCTGCTGCCCACGGAGGTCTTTCCTTCCCCCAAATCTTCAAATATTTAAGTCCCGTGTCAACAAACTCCCTCTAACCTCGCTTAAGACACCCACGGTACGTTAGTATTTAGGCTTTAAGCCTTCGTGGTTTGTCCAAAAATAAAAAAATTCAACCTTAAGGAGGGACAAAAACACTTTTTGCCGGTCCCTTTGGATTTTTTTTTCTGGAGCGTGTTACATGAAGAGCAAGAAAAAGGTCATTACCTTTTAAATCGTGCCCCCTTGCCATCTGCTATGCAAATAAAAACTGACGAGGAAAAAAAAAGGTCCTTGTCTTTCAAATCGCGCCCTCTTCCTATTACTTGCCGCTTTAGGTATTATAAATCCAGATCGCAAACGCAACTGCTTACCGTCCACTGCACATCGGATATACCTTAATTTTGCAATTTTGCGGCCCCTACAAGGTGTCACCTGGGGCAAACACCCCGTTTTCCCCCTCCTTAGATCCGTGGCTGACTTCTTAATCATTCTTAGTCGGATTATACATTAGCCTTAATTCATTTTATTGATTATCTTTAAAATAGGTCCTTTACTCCCCTTTCTTTATAAATAAACTAACATCAACGTATCCAAAGTTATCAGGATGCAAGAAAGCCGCCCAACTTGCTGCGAAAATCTTGATAAACCTGGAAAACTGCGGGATGTATTCCAGTAAGTCTTTGAAAAGTATTAGGAATTAACTGTTAAGAATCCTTATCTGATGGATATAAAGTAACTGTATACGATCTGTTTTGGGGTAAAAGATCTTTCCCTGTTTTTATTCAGACTAAATACCTTATATTCAGCTATTTAGCTAAAACCATAACATAAGTCGCTTTAGTAAACCTGACGTACATGAATTTTTTTTTTTTTTTCGTGAAGTCTAATGAAGTCAAATTAATTAAAAATATACTATAAGTCCCTGTGTTAGTAATAAAATGGGCTTCATGATAGGAACAATTTTAAAACTTTTTTAGAAGGGACATATAACCAAAATTATCCTGAATTCACTATTTTACCCCTTCTTTTTGCTCTTAATTCTTGATTAAAAGCTAAATTGGTTCTCAATATTTGTTATCCACTTTTAGAAACACTATGTTTCTATTTATTTTACCCGTTTTTCCATAAAATTGCAAACCTTTACTTTTAATCATTTTTGATCGCAGTAGCCCTGGCGCCGCCAAGTCTACTGCGATTAAAAGTGAAGCTTTACAATTTTACGTGCTCCACTGCTGTAGTAATTAATTAAAACTTGTCACCAAAATTTATTAACGAAAATCCTGTTATTAATAATACAAAGGCCCTATTTGCTACTTATTTGCCAAACATTTTCCCCGAGAGCCGAAGTTGACGGTATTTGCATGTCCACATCCGTAATATTGTCCTTCATTTCATATAGGACACAACACACGGATAGCCGTTTAAAGTCACAACAAAGCTGTTTTAACAACAGCTTCTGCGCCCGCCCAGCGAGCAGGCTGCAGGTGAAACGAAGAGTTTGATAACCTCCCGCACCTCGATGAGCACGAAAACACGAGAAGAAAATATGACATAGAAGCTGTCGATCGGGCCAGCTTTTATTGGGTTTTCTATTGCGGCTCGGTCGGAGTCAAGGCCGTACATTTTAGAGGATGATTTTTTATGTTTTGGGGAAAGCAGTGCTTCTCTAGCTTCCATGAACTGTACGCCACTGTTATTTATAGATATTTAAAAGTTCTTTTAATTCTCTAAAAGGTTTAAAATATATTTTAAAGATATTCAAAATTCATAATTTATAAGAAACCACACCAATTACAAAAAAAAATCTATTGGAACCAGAAATATGATATTTCTATTTCTATTTTTTTCTTGGTTTTGGTCCCTTCAGGTCCAATCCACCACTCTCCCCCTTCCGGACTATGCTTTCCAGGGCTTCGTCGGAGAAAAATCTGGATAATCGAGCTCGTAGCTCCCAGAAATTCCAAAAGAAAACAAATAATTCAACAATCGATGCAATGCATAAATTGTCGGCTGTCAAACCAAGATCTGCTATTGGTGTTACGTATAACCTTAACTTTTACTACTGACAGTTCCCATGGCACGCCCATCTATTACCCGCCATTTGAGAAATACCTCGTGTTCACCACCAAACAGAATACCATCAGCTTATAGGAATCTTCGCTCACAGCGCTTAGATCCAGAAGAAAGATGCCGTCAATTTAGCGTGAATCTTTCCTTAATCCCCAAAGGTAAAAAACGTTCGTACGACACCTCTAGCCGCCACTCCGGGAAGAACTTTGTAGTCCTCTACGCACGTCCGCACTGTTCGGAGGTCAAACAAAGAGTTCAGAAATATGATATATAATTTAAGATGTAGTTTTCCCTCGTAAACAAAAATTCATGTTAGGAATTAGTATATCGCGCAAAAATTGAACAAAACAATGTCTTTATGTTATTGCTTAGGAACAAAATGAGCATTGTATTAAAACTACCAAGTAATGTCAAAGACATATTACAAATGACCTAATAGGTAAAAGCAGATAAATAGATTTAAAAAAAAATCCTGTTCTGGCAAGTTATGATTTACACTTTTTTCTTTTTTTGAAATTGGAAAGTTTATTTTTAATAAAATAGAAGTTAAAAAGTTTATGTATTCCAGTTTATCATATTTATATTTTTCAAGTTCATTGCGTAAGTTTCCCTTTAAATTTGGTTGGAAGAACGATAAGGGTAGTCTATTACCACCACTTCTATTAAAACCTAAATACTAACGTACCGTGGGTGTCTTAAGCGAGGTAAGAGGGAGTTTGTTGACACGGGACTTAAATACTTGAAGATTTGGGGGAAAAGAAAGACCTCCGCGGGTAGCAGGTTCCACAACCTAGAAACTCTAGGGATAAAAGAACGAACAAAGTGGGAAGTTCGGGGCCTGTCCAGTTGGACCGTATAGGGATGCATACGCACGGAACCACGAGTTTCTCTGTTGGAAACTTAGAAAGGGTATTATTATATTAGCAATATTTTCGTCAAATTTTATTATTTTAGCGCTTTTTATTTTTAAAAGAAAAATATAAACGTTATTTTTCGCCATTTTTGTACCGCGATATCTCCCTAATGGCTGACTTTTGACCCCATGTTTATAAAGCGAACTACCCTTTATTTTGACCAAAAAAAATCACCTCCAAATTTTTTCGCTTTTGTTTAGAAACACCCTGTATACTTGTTTCTTTTAAGAAATATTGTTTTAAATTCAAAATATACATATTTTCAAAAAATCCATGTTCGTTCAGCAAGAATTTTATTTGAGGAGCGACTGAGCAAAAAGCATTAAATCCGTTTTTTGCTTTTTTGAGATGGACACACCAAATCGCTGCAGTTTGACCAATTTATCATATTCTAAAGGCAACTTAATCAAATTGCATTTAATCCCATAAAATTACCCATGTTAAATTAACCGAACTGGGCAATATGCATTAAATCCAAATTTTAATCGAGCAAACAGGCATAAATCCAGTTCGGTACAAAAAAACGCATTAAATCCGGTTTCTATAATTTTTAATTTATAAAAGGTCATATTTGCGGCTATTTAAAGTAGATGGCATTACATTTTGTTAAAGTGGTACACAGGTACTAGGCCTACCAGAGTGTGCCTAAAATTCTTAACAAAGGTTCTGGGCATTTCTGAGCGTAGAGTAAATACAGTTTGCCAAAAAAGAAAAATAATATTGTTCCTCAAGAAAACAGAGGGGCGATAAAATATCACACAAATCGGAAAGCAAGAAAGACAAAGTAACTGAATTTATTGGACAACTGAAAGACTGCGAAAGCCACTACAATAGAACTAAATCAAAAAGGATATATTTGCCTAGTCACTTAAGCATTGCAAAATTACAAAAAATGTACAACTTGCAATGTTCAGATACTAAAGATCATTGTAGCTCGACTATGTTTAACCAAATTTTTAGAACAAAATTTAATATTAGTTTTTCATCTTCAGCATCTGATTGTTGCGCCCTATGCACTCGTCTGAAACCCAAAATTATAACTGAAAAAGATCTTAAAAAAAAACAAAGCAATCATGGAGTATCGCGTTCATAACAAAAGGGCTAAAGCCTTTTACTCACAGCTTTCAATGGATCTGTTACAACTTGGAAGACCACTTAAAGAAAAAAAGAAAAAATCACTAAAACATTTATTATTGCAAGCGTTTGGAGAAGGCTGGCAAGTAGAAGAGGACCTATTGTGGTATAAAAACATTTTGCAGAATAATAATACGGAAGATCTCCAAGAAGAACAAGAAGAAGAGCTTTGTGAGTGTCTCGAAGATGACGTTGGTTTACACATTTAATGTAAATCTACAATAAATGTCTTTGTTGCTTAATATTTTGTTTTTTTTTACCTTTTTAACCTGTGTAAATAAAAAAAAATATTCGGTTTTGAGCAAACAGAAATAAATCCAACTACTATTTGAGCAAAACGAAATAAATCCATGTATCAATTAAGCAAAGTGACATAAATCCATTAAAAAAACTACATAAAATTACGATTATCCCCAATTTTTAAGTCAAAATATAAACATTTCTCTAAAACATAATTATTTGAAATATTTTACAATATATTAAAATATTTGTTTTCTCTATGTCTCTTCTTAAACGTTTTTCGTGTTTTACTCAAAATTACATATTTTGGATGTAATGCTTTTTGCTCAGTTGCTCCTCATTTATTGTGTGTGTTTGGGTTAAATTTGAAACAATAATAGTTGTTTTACCAAGCTAATAGTTAATGGAAAACCATTATTTATATTATTTTAATATTGAGCATTTAGATTGGTTCCTATTTGTCGTTGGTCTCAAACAAATCAAATTTTCAGGGTCTTCACTACAATCTCGATAACCCACGTTCCTATTTAAAGTTTATTCACCGGGGAGAATATAAATTATTTATTAGCATAGGGAAGGAATCAAATGGATTAAAAGGATAAAGGAAAGGAGCAAGTTCGTCCAAATCCAGGGTAATTCAAATTTGCCATTTTCATTAATACAAGTTGTCCCACGAGGAACTGCTGCGATAGATTTCTTGAAAAGTAGGCTTTGGAAAATTTTGAAAATTTCGTGACAATATAAAGTCAGTGGACGACTAAAATATTTTGACATTTTTACCGCTTTCGGTTATACCAAAAGTTTATGTCAACTTCTTTATATTAAATGGAATACCCTATAAATTTGTATATTTTACCTTAAATTCTAACGGTTTTACTTAACTTGACATGTTTATTTATTATTTGTTAGAGGGCAACTATAAATTACATGAGGCGTTGTTTTACATTTTTGGACCCTCCTTCCCCCGGTGAGATTTGGTAAGACCATCAAAAGGCACCATTTCTCAAACTGAAATTGATTTTGTAGCCAAAATAATTTTGAAGATAAAAAAGTCCTTCACCCAAAGCTTTTGACCAGGTCTGGCATGCCGCACTTCTTAATAAACTTCCCTCCTATGGTCTTTCAACTAAACTCTGTACTTGGCTCTCTAGTTATCTATCTGATCGACGTATATCAGTTATTGTGGACGGCTATTCTTCAAGCTTTCACCAAGTAAATGCTGGAGTCCCTCAGGGCTCAGTTCTGGCACCAACATTGACAACATATGAAATAATTTTAGCCACATTAAATTAAAAAAAAATCAATTATTTTCCTCTAATACATTTTTAAAATTTTCTCTTATTTTTCTTCTAATAATACCACTAACACTATTAACAGATATTTGCAATTGATTGATTAAATTTAAAGATTTTAGAACAACTTATTTAATTCCAACTTTGAAATAACTTTTAAAACACAAGTATTGTTAAAGCAGTAATTTATTTTCCATAAAATGTTTCTCATTAAGAAGTACTTGGCAATTTTCATTAGACAATTCAGTAATTACAGACCTTAAGTTTTTGGGCGACTCGGCCGTCGTTGTAGATTTTGTATCCTTGACGTTTCGCTAGCGCGAGTGGTTGGCATCCTCAGAGGGTTCCTAGTAGACTACTTACGTCTTCTAGGTCCTTCCTCTCCTCCTTGTCCTCTACTAGAAATCTTCTGAGGATGCCAACCATTCGCGCTGGCGAAACGTGAAGGATACAAAATCTACAACGACGGCCGAATAGCCCAAAAACTAAGTTTAGCAGAAAATAGCCGCGAAAGCCTCACACAGTAAATTTAGTAATTAACTGCTTTAAGCCGACTGTCCATGAGAGCGTTTTTCGCTCGCGGATGATAAATTCAGCGTTGTAATTGGTTGAGTACAAATTTAAAATGCTTTTCCCGCCAATCACAACGCTGAATTATCATCCGCGAGCGGAAAACCGCTCTCATGGACGGCCGGCTTTATGCAAGCTAAAATGTTTGCGATAAAAAGTGCATCTTTCAACCAGGTTCCCTATCTTGATATTATTGGTTGAGGGGAAGTGGAACATTTGGTAGTATGTTTCAACCATCTTTTCGACGGATTTAGTAACAAACTTGGTATTCACTTAGATCTCCAATATTTTTGCGGCGAAGCCCACGGCCAAGCATAATTTAAGTATTGAACTTGGCTGTTTTTGGTGGGATATTATTACTAGGGAAGACCATTTATGCAAGTTGCATGTTTTTTTTAAGTTATCATTAAATGCATATTTTACACAAAAATATCGGCCAAGATTATATATGATCTTGGCCGATATTTTTGTGTAAATATGCATTTAATGATAACTTAAGCAAAACATAATTTTTTGCATAAAATAAGCAAAATATGCAAAATATGCAACTTGCATAAATGGTCTTCCCTAGTAATAATATTCCACCAAAAACATAAATGTAAAAAAGGTAAGCCAAGTTTAATACTTAAATTATGCTTGGCCGTGGGCTTCGCCGCAAAAATAATGGAGATCTAAGTGAATGCCAAGTTTGTTACTAAAACCAAATATGTACGAAATCTTAAAGTAGACTAAATTTGACTCGGCCAGTTTTTATCACAATTAAAAAAAATTTAAATAGGTTGAATAACTTAATAAAATGACTAATGTAATGAAATGCGCCAAGCCTAATGTAACCTAGTTTAAGATCTCATACCTATTTGAATTTTGTACAGAATTTGGCAATCATTTAGAACTTTATTCTTTTTGCGGTAAAACCCACAGCCAAGCATAATTTTAGAATTGAACTTGGCTTACTGTTTCACATTTATGTTTTTGGTGGAATTATGTATTTCTTGAAAATGTTGCAACAGGTAGAAGAAGCAAAAGTAACCTACATTCCTCCTGGACTAAAATACCTTGTCCTAAGATATGTGACCCTTTTTTTTCGCCCTTTCAGGGCCATCCCATCCAGGTCCGACGACCGCCCTCCTAGGTGGTGCACTGCAGCTTATTGTACCTTGACCCCTACTTCTTCCCATTCACACACCATTCATTCCATAACTTGGATGGTTGCTGCTCGGTCCGTTCGTTCACCCCCGAGCAGAACACCGCGTGGTGTTGCCCAAAACCGACAACAATCCAAGTTATGGGCACGCACTTTACTGCTTAACTCCGGTAATCGCCTCTGCCACAGCCTTCTTAAACTATGAGCCGTGAAGTTAGAAAGGCAACGTTGCAAACAACACTGTACAGTAGGAATATTGAAATGAGTTTCTAATAGATTACATGCTAAATATAATTAATTTTTTAAGTGTTTTAAACAAAATATAGGTATTATTTTTTTAGGATGTTTTAGACAACATATAGGTATAATTTTAAATACTGTAGTTGCCCTAAAAAGCAATAATGTGTTTGCAAAATTTATCAGGAACTTTTCTGCCTTATACAAATTTGTTGGTAAGGATTTAAGAATTTCAAATTTTTATAATGTTTTCTACCCCACTTTATGCAGACCAATGTAGCTTTTTAAAGTTAACTGAACATTTATTATTTAGTAATATTTGCAATACCTAAAATGAATTAAAAGCCTGTGTGTTTAGTATTACAGAAGATGCACTTTAAAATAACAAACGCTTTAAATTAGGTTTTTCACTATATTTACCCTAAAACCGCCTTAACTAAATACCTTTCAGAATATCTATAAAAATAATATTTTTGGTAAACTTACCAGTATATTTATGCGCATTAGTTGATAAAGTCCTTGGAAAATTGCTTGGGGTAAATAATTGTTTTTGGTGCACTATACACATTATTAATATGAAATTAAACCAATTTTCTAAAAACACACTTAGTTAATTAGTAGCCCGTAAAATATTTCTGTCCATTTACCGTATAGGTACTTCTTTTACTTTTAATTTAAAAAAAACACTTATTCGGTCAACAGCGCAGAACCAGGCTTTTCTAATTTCATCGTTTATGGGGAAATTAAATGTTATTTGATAACCCTCTGTTTTAATATAACTGGTGTAATTCGTTTTGCAGCCCGAAACGCAACACGTTTGTGGCATAATGTACGCCATACGCAACAACTATACTCGCACATTTAAACGTAAAAACAACGAATAACATCTTGGCACTAGTCCTATTTTTTAAATATAACAATGAATTACTGATTTTTTTAAATATAATAAAAATACGCTACGATTTAACTTTTAAAAACAGAAAAAACCTTTTAAGTAATCGTTTAAACGTGTTTCTGTGCCGTGTTGCCAGATTTCTCCTTCACGGCTCAGTTTAAGAAGGCTGTACCTCTGCCGATACAACCGGAGCAGCCACAAGCGCGCCTATATGAGACACTTTCCTTACCCGTAAGATAAATAACTATTATATTGACATTTATTATACATCAATTTTTCAGAAGTTTATCGTCTTATCCCGCTGCTTAACAGGCTTTTATTAAGGTTTTCTTATCACCCTGGTACGCCTTCGTGCATCTTGATCAGTATTCTGAAAGTTTACCCCAGTTTATTTATCAAAAGGGGACCTAAATATCTTTATAATCTAAAAATAAAAAATATAGGACACAAAAAAAAAAGTTTATTAAATTGTGTTTTTGGAATATTTAAAGACGGTTCCAAAGTATGGAGAGTTTTTTCTGGTTATTTAGAATATTATTACAACAAATTTTTTCAAATAAATTTAATATTATTTATCTTGAAATTAATTAGTTTTGGGCCTTTGTTAGGTATATAATCTTTTTTATATAGGATAAGCTTATGAACATTTTTTAACCGACTTTAAAAACAAGGAGATTTTCAATTCGCCTGTATGTTTTTTTTTGTATGTTACGCAATTACTCCGACGTTTGTGGACCGATTTTAAAAATTCTTTTTTTTATTTTGAAAGAGTGTACTTTCGCGGTAGTCCTATACAAAAACTAAGTCACGATCGCGAAAGAGAGGTACTAGACCTATTTTTCTCTCTGCCAATCGTTGTTTATGCGGCAAAGCTGCCTCTAGGTAGGAAATATGCTCGATAAAAAAAGGAGCATTCAGAATGGACAACCTCAGAGCAAAATTAACCTTTTCACCGAACTAAAAGAGGTACTAGTAGTGCTTCCTCTCTCTCTCTATTTTTTTCTTGGTTTTGGTCCCTTCAGGTCCAATCCACCACTGGTCCCTTCAGGTCCAATCCACCACTCTCCCCCTTCCGGATTATGCTTTCCAGGGCTTCGTCGGCGGAAAATCTGGATAATCGAGCTCGTACCTCCCAGAAATTCCAAAAAGAAAACTAAAATAATTCTACAATCGATGCAATGCATACATTGTCGGCTGTCACACCAAGACCTGCTACTGGTGTTACGTATAACCTTCACTTTCACTACTGACAGTTCCCATGGCACGCCTCATCTATTTCCCGGCATTTAAGAAATTCCTCGTGTTCACCACCAAACAGGATACCATCAGCTTATAGGAATCTTCGCTCACAGCGCTTAGATCCAGAAGAAAAATGCCGTCAATTTAGTGTGAATATTTCCTGATCCCCGAAGGTAAAAACGCTCGTACGGCACCTCTAACCGCCACTCCGGGAAGAACTTTGTAGTCCTCTACGCACGTCCGCACTGTCCGGAGGTCAAACAAAGAGTCCTAGTAGTGCTTTCAAGACTAGAGTAAAAATGACAAGCACGTGTACTTCATTGGTTGAAAGCGCTACAAACGGTCATGCAAAACTGTCACATTAAGGTAGTTAAATTTTTTTTATTCGCTTTAAACCAATTAAATTACACGTGCTTGTGCTTTTACTGTGGTCTGTGTTTTTAGTGTATGTTTACCGATTTAATTTTAACAACAAAAGGCGAAAAATAAACAGTTAAAAAAAGAATAACCGTCTTAATAAACAACCCAACCACTCCCATAATGGCTATTACTTTCATTGCTAAGTAACTTTGATCAGGCGCTTTAAGTAAAAACTTTTCTCCTTTTTTAAAAATTTTTGACATTTTTGTCTCATAACCAACTTAATATAAAATAAATATATTTACCTAACTAAGATGGTGTCTTTCTTAAAATAACATAAAACTATATAATGATATCCCAATTATACACCACAAAGCATTTAAATATCAAAACCTTTCCTTTGTCCCACACAGACTCTAACTTAATACATCCTTATTAGACCCTTAACAAAGAAAAGTTTGAGGCTTTGTGGTCTTATTGGGCTTTACCCCACTGTTTAGTAGAGATTTATCCAGATACTTTGAGCCCTTTCCCCATCATGATAATTTCCGCCATTTTTTCTACTTTATTTCCTTAGGGAGAAAGTAGAATAAATTATTTAATGGGGTGTAAACAATACGGGATAAAGCAATAATAAGAAAAAATGTGTTTTCTAGAGCCATTTATAAGGGAATTTTATTATGAGATGAAATAGAATAGGTGGTAAGGTTTAACAAGCTTTTATTAGGGAATTATTGGAATAGGCAAATAGTGCTAGCAGTATTAAGGGAAAACCCTTATTTTATTACTGCTAAACCTTAAAGCGCCTATGTAAATAAGTGATATTGGTCAACATGACATGCTTGTATTAGGGAATTATTGGAATAGGCAAATAGTGCTAGCAGTATTAAGGAAAAACCCTTATTTTATTACTGCTAAACCTTAAAGCACCTATGTAAAGAAGTGTTATTGGTCAACATGACTGCTTGTATTAGGAAATTATTGGAATAGGCAAATAGTGCTAGCAGTATTAAGGAAAAACCTTATTTTATTACTGCTAAACCTTAAAGCGCCTATGTAAATAAGTGATATTGGTCAACATGACATGCTTGTATTAGGGAATTATTGGAATAGGCAAATAGTGCTAGCAGTATTAAGGGAAAACCCTTATTTTATTACTGCTAAACCTTAAAGCGCCTATGTAAAGAAGTGTTATTGGTCAACATGACATGCTTGTATTAGAAAATTATTGGAATAGACAAATAGTGCTAGCAGTATTAAGGGAAAACCCTTATTTTATTACTGCTAAACCTTAAAGGGCCTATGTAAAGAAGTGTTATTGGTCAACATGACATGCTTGTATTAGAAAATTATTGGAATAGACAAATAGTGCTAGCAGTATTAAGGGAAAACCCTTATTTTATTACTGCTAAACCTTAAAGCGCCTATGTAAAGAAGTGTTCTTGGTCAACATGACATGCTTGTATTAGAAAATTATTGGAATAGACAAATAGTGCTAGCAGTATTAAGGGAAAACCCTTATTTTATTACTGCTAAACCTTAAAGCGCCTATGTAAAGAAGTGTTATTGGTCAACATGACATGCTTGTATTAGAAAATTATTGGAATAGACAAATAGTGCTAGCAGTATTAAGGGAAAACCCTTATTTTATTACTGCTAAACCTTAAAGGGCCTATGTAAAGAAGTGTTATTGGTCAACATGACATGCTTGTATTAGAAAATTATTGGAATAGACAAATAGTGCTAGCAGTATTAAGGGAAAACCCTTATTTTATTACTGCTAAACCTTAAAGGGCCTATGTAAAGAAGTGTTATTGGTCAACATGACATGCTTGTATTAGAAAATTATTGGAATAGACAAATAGTGCTAGCAGTATTAAGGGAAAACCCTTATTTTATTACTGCTAAACCTTAAAGGGCCTATGTAAAGAAGTGTTATTGGTCAACATGACATGCTTGTATTAGAAAATTATTGGAATAGACAAATAGTGCTAGCAGTATTAAGGGAAAACCCTTATTTTATTACTGCTAAACCTTAAAGCGCCTATGTAAAGAAGTGTTCTTGGTCAACATGACATGCTTGTATTGGAAAATTATTGAATAGACAAATAGTGCTAGCAGTATTAAGGGAAAACCCTTATTTTATTACTGCTAAACCTTAAAGCGCCTATGTAAAGAAGTGTTCTTGGTCAACATGACATGCTTGTATTAGAAAATTATTGGAATAGACAAATAGTGCTAGCAGTATTAAGGGAAAACCCTTATTTTATTACTGCTAAACCTTAAAGGGCCTATGTAAAGAAGTGTTATTGGTCAACATGACATGCTTGTATTAGAAAATTATTGGAATAGACAAATAGTGCTAGCAGTATTAAGGGAAAACCCTTATTTTATTACTGCTAAACCTTAAAGGGCCTATGTAAAGAAGTGTTATTGGTCAACATGACATGCTTGTATTAGAAAATTATTGGAATAGACAAATAGTGCTAGCAGTATTAAGGGAAAACCCTTATTTTATTACTGCTAAACCTTAAAGCGCCTATGTGAAGAAGTGTTATTGGTCAACATGACATGCTTGTACTATTTTTAACCTAAAACTGGAATATAATTTGTTTTTATTTAGAGTCTATTTTATTTATTTGTTTTGTATAGTTACAAATGGGAAAGTTTTAAATTTTTTAATATATTTTTAAGACAAAATTTAAAAATAAACAAAAATTACTTTAACCCTTAACCTCATTTTGTTTTTAAATGTCAAAATAAGGAAGGGAAACGACCGACTATATTTTTGCACAATTAAAGTCTAGCAGTAACTTTAATAAAGTTTCCCTTATTTAAAACCACTACTGAGCATGCGTAATGTCAAAATACTGCTGACTTTATTACTGCTAGACCTTATATAAATTCCAATAATTCCCTCTTAGCGTCACTTGTATGTATTTATATTTGTATGTATGTAAATTCTTTTCCAACTGTCCGTCCCCTGTTGGATTTTAGTAAACTACCTGGACCAGTATTACTGACACCCTCTGTTAGAGTTATATACAGGGTGTAATTTAATTGATGGCTAAAAATACAGGGATCGATCACGAAACTTAAAGGGGTGATTCCACTTGACAAAATAAGGGTAGAGCTTCATATAATTTTTTTTCAAAATGTCATTCGTTTTCGACTTACAAGCCGTCAAAGTTCTATTTTTATTTTGGTGTTTTCGCCATAATGCATTTATTTTTTAACCCATCCAGTTGATATTTGGCACTACAAATGGAGCTTTGCAGATTCTAAAATTTTAGGACAAAAGTCCTTTTTTAAATACGGCCAGAGGGCACTTCACCTAAAACTTAAAATTTATTTACATCATAACCATTTTATAGACAATCAGAAACTTAAAAATAAGGTGCTCCTCATTAAAGTCGATAAACCTCACCGTTTAGGCACCAATAGACATAAAATTTTCATTAATTTTAATCAAATTACCTACATACATACAGGGTGTCCTGTAACTCAACCGACAAACTTAACCAAACGATTTTACAACAAAAAATAAGAAAATAACTTTATATAAACCTATGTCCTTAACGTCTTAGTTTTTGAACTACGGGGTGTTTAATTTTTTTATATTTAACACACCGTAGGTAAAAACTAAGACGTTTAGGACATATGTTCATATAAAGTTTTTTCTTATTTACTGTTGTAGAATCGCCCGGTTAAGTTTGTCGGTTGAGTTACTGGACAGCCTGTATGTATGTAGGTAACTGATTGAAATTAATAAAAACTTTGATGTCTATTGGTGCCTAAACGGTGAGGTTTATCGACTTTAAAAAGAGTACCTTATTTTTTAAATTTTTGATTGTCTATAAAATGGCGCCCCAGCTTTTGCGATATCTGTTAAAATAAAAAGTTATGATGTAAATAAATTTTGAAGTTTTAGGTAAAGTGCCCTCTGGCTAGTATTTAAAGAAAGTACTTTTATCTTGAAATTAAAAAATATGCATAGCTTGATTTAAGTGCCAAATATCAACTGGATTGGTTAAAAATTGAATGCAATATGAAGCTCTACACTTATTTTGTTAAGTAGAATCACCCCTTAAGTTTCTTGATCGATTTTTGAATCACCCTGTATAATAAGCTTTCCAGAAAGGTGCCACATAAGGGGTGTTGCCTTTTAAGATTTAAAGTGAGTGGGGTGCAGCTAAAGGGGTTGATAGAGGTGTTTCAAAAAATACGTCATTTATGTTCCCCCGGGTTTATAGAAGCGGTATTTTTTTAATATTTGTAAGTTTTAAAAAACGCACCCTGTACAGGGTGGCTCGAATTCGACGCTCATCATTGGGATTTCGGAAACCGTAAGAGATACAGGATCGGTTAAATGGAGGCAAAGTTGCGCAATTTGATGCTCAATAAAATGCCGTTTTGCGTATTAAAAAATTCCGAGTACTTCCGAAGATATTCGAAAAAAACCGGAATTTTCAATTTTGGTTTCTATTGTTTCCTGGCTATATTTGTTAAGATAACTCAAAATAAAAAACACGTTTTCATGGCCACTTTTTCTGCTCTATAATTCAGTGTGATTAAATATTGAATCTGACGTTTCGGCTTCTGGCGACCATCATCAACTTAATTTTTTTAAATACGGACCTGATATTTTTTCAATTTAATTAAATCCTTTCATCACTCTTAAAACACTATATATCGCCACTTTGATATTTGCCGACGTTTCGTACAGAAAATTCCATCACCAGAATATTACATATTTATTTTACCATAATACGGCCCTGAACTACATTTTTAGGTAAGAAGGTAAAAAAAAAGAATAAACTTATTACATATTCGTAATCTTTTTATTGCAACTCATTGATATCTAACAGCGAAAATTACTTTATTAACCGAAAATTTCATGAATATTAGACATAAGATACAAAAAGGTAGACAACAAATCAGCTTACATAAACAATTTGTAATACTATCTTGATGCCCATATTAAATATAAACATAATTTAATCACTATTATAGGTGTTCAAAGAGATAACCTTCCGCCTCAATGCATTTTCTTGCTTTGCTTTGTATTTTTAATACAGCTCGATTAATTGTTCTCGCAGGAATGGCAGCGACTTCCCTTATCAAATTTTGTCGTAGTACTTAAAGGTCGTGAGGTGCATTTTTAAATAAACGGTTCTTAAGATATCCCCAAAGGAAATAATCTAGGGGACTAAGATCTGGGCTCCTAGCGGGCCATCTTGCAAAACCATTTATTAGGAAATATATGGTAAAGGAATTGAGCTACTTCCCTTCCATTGTGGGCAGGAGCTCCGTCTTGCTGCCACCATATTTCTTGAAATACTGCCAAGGTTGATTATCTAGGGCGTCTAAGACATCATTCCTAATCAAATTTAGATATCGTTCGGAAGTTAAGGTCCCTTCGTAAACGAAAGGTCCAATAATTTTGTTCCTCCACATACCAATCCATACATTAAATGAAGTTCTCCCTTGAATTCGTACCTGCTGGTTAGTTTCTGTTAATAAAGTAATTTCCGCTGTTAGATATCAATGAGTTGCAATAAAACATTATGAATATGTAATAAGTTTATTCTTTTTTTACCTTTTTACCTAAAAATGTAGTTCAGGGCCGTATTATGGTTAAATAAATATGCAATATTCTGGTGATGGAATTATCTGTACGAAACGTCAGCAAATATCAAAGTGGCGATATATAGTGTTTTAAGAGTGATGAAAGGATTTAATTAAATTGAAAAAAATATCAGGTCCGTATTTAAAAAAATTAAGTTGATGATGGTCGCCAGAAGCCGAAACGTCAGATTTAATATTTAATCACACTGAATTATAGAGCAGAAAAAGTGGCCATGAAAACGTGTTTTCATTTTGAGTTATCTTAACAAATATAGCCAGGAAACAATAGAAACCAAAATTGAAAATTCCGGTTTTTTCGAATATCTTCGGAAGTACTCGGAATTTTTAAAACGCAAAACGGCATTTTATTGAGCATCAAATTGCGCAACTTTGCCTCCATTTAACCGATCCTGTATCTCTTACGGTTTCCGAAATCCCAATGATGAGCGTCGAATTCGAGCCACCTGTATCAGTAATTCCTGTTTCCTGTATTTTCGTTTAAAATTTTACAAAACCGAAAACACGACTACGTATAACTTTGCTGTCTTCCAGGCATTTATATTAAGGCCTTCGTTGGCACCCTGCGTTGCTCTTGCATGATGAATCAGCTTTCGACCCAGTCTCTGTCCCCTGATGAAGGTAAGGCAAATGGGTGTCATTTTACGTGAAAGATAAACAACACAAGACAAAAAGGTTATAAGTATATACCGGGTAGTCAATTTGAAAAACTTCCCACCCTTAACAGATCTTCTCTTGAGAGTTAAAAATATGACAAATCGGAAAGACCCGTCAATTTTATTTGTAAGGGGGACACTTAAAATGAATATTTTTAGCCTTCTTGTTTCAACCCCTAGGAGGGGTAGATGTCACCCTTAGAATATTAAATGGGAATGGGGGTCAAGTGATACATCATTTTAAAGCTCCTGACGAGTACTTTATAACCCTAGAATATGAAGTCAATATCTTCACCTATTACAAAATGGCGGTACTTTAAAAATTACCTAAATACCTGATTTGGATGGCCATATTTCCGAAACTAATAAAGTTAGATGTACCTAATGTGGTGTTTTCTTAAAGCTCTTTTAAAGGTCTTTTTAATGGTAAAATAATATACAGGGTTCTTAAATAAAAAAATATGTACTTTTTCTTCTACCCTGTATATTACTACCAGTATCACCATTAAAAAGACCTTTAAAAGAGCTTTAAGAAAACACCACATTAGGTACATCTAACTTTATTAGTTTCGAAATATGGCCATCAAATCAGGTATTTAGGTAATTTTTAAAGTACCGCCATTTGTAATAGGTGAAGATATTGACTTCATATTCTAGGGTTATAAAGTACTCGTCAGGAACTTTAAAATGATGTATCACTTGACCCCCATTCCCATTTAATATTCTAAGGGTGACATCTACCCCTCCTAGGGGTTGAAACAAGAAGGCTAAAAATATTCATTTTAAGTGTCCCCTTACAAATAAAATTGACAGGTCTTTCCGATTTGTCATATTTTTAACTCAAGAAAGATATGAGGGTGGGAAGTTTTCAAATTGACACCCGGTGATAATGTTTGCCTGAAATGTGAGGGCGATGTACCAGATTCATGTAGAACACATGAAAATAATGAAATCTGTCAAGAAAGAATGGGACCGCTTCGGTCCTAGTCCGGGTATTGCGAGCTGACCCCTGTTCAGCCCCTATTGACGCCATGAGGAACTGGCCGGTCGCCACTGAAACAAAATAAAGAAAAATCCCAAAACACCACAAAACTCTAGTTAAAACGACTTTTCGGTGGCAAGTCTGCCACGGTTGTCAGATTAAGACTGGGTTAAAATTAAAATATGTAAATATTAGTACTTTTTTTATTTTTCAACTAATTTCTAACTTGACAACGAGTGGAGATTTATTACCGAAACGTCGTTTTTAAATCAAATTTTTTGGTTTTTTTCTTTATTCTATTTCAGGCGACCGGCCAGGACCAAGCTGGTCTATTCCTTCTAGTGATATGGCACCTGATATAATGTAATACTTTTTAATACAGTGTTGCTAAAAAGTAATGTAACAGTCAAATATCTACTGACTTCGGTTTATATAAAGAAGTTTAAAACAAAAGTTGCATAATACTAATAACGCTATCTTTTTTCGAAGAATATAGATGTATGAGGGTCGTTTCGTTTAGCTGTGATTGACCAGAGTTACCTTTTTATTAACGGATCGCACTGTATATCTTTTAAAAAAAATCTATGCTAGGGCACGTTTCAGAAATATTTTCAACAGTTTTCGAAATAATGAATTGAAGTCCATGGTTTTTCATAATGATAAACCTTAAAAAAAATCATAAAAAAATCCTTTAAATTTTAAAAAATTGAGTAGAGAAAATTTTAACAAATAAATAACACCAGTCACCCCTTACCCAAATTAACTATGTCAGGAGTAGGGTGATTCCACTAAGGATACAAGTAGCATAGATACTAGAGTAAGGAGAATTATAAGAGTTATCGTGGAATAGTCGATTTAGGACAGGTCATGCGAAAACTCCCAATAATGATTTATTCGTTTCTCGTTGAAATATCGCCAGTTAGTCATTTCAGTAAGCTTACGTGTCTCCCCACCGCTGTATGTTACACGAGGCGAGGCTTCATTTCGACCGCACTTTAAAGTGTAAACTGGAAAAATGACAAGCCTGCCGCCAAGCCTCGCCTGCAAAGCGGTGCACGAAAATTTTAGCATGCAATGGTTTCTTTTATCCGTAGGTATGTTACTTTATGATACTAGTAAAGCAGTACCAAAAAATATAAAATTTTAAATCTTCACATATCATAATGTCTGAAGAGTGTAGCATGGAGATGCATTGCATCCCATACAAAATGGTTGGTAGAGATGTATCTTAAAATCGTTTTTTTTTTAATATATTAAGCATTTCATTAAAAAAAAGTTAAATATCGTCAACGACGGCTAACAGAAACACCCTGTTTATCTATAAACTTTTGTAAAATGATAGCGCTGGAAGTATTCTCCAAGTTTTGTTCAAAAAATTTTTTTAAAGTCATGAGATATTTGGCAGTTCCATTATTTTCTTTTAACCTTGTATAAAAAATATTAGTTAGAACTAACCCTAACACAATGATGCTTATAATGTTTTTGACCTTGTATAATAAATTAATAAAAATATAGTATTTTGTATAGCATGAACTCAAAGCTAAAGAAAAGGTATGTCTGAGTGATGTCAATAAATTAAAGCGTTTTCTTTAAAAACAACTTTTGCTTATTTCATCTTAAAACGAGCACTAAACTTTTGCAGCAATAAATATACCTTATAGTATAGGAGAAAGCAACGTTTTTGAAAAAAAATTATAGGTCAGCTGATTTTTAATATGTTTTTCTCCTTCCTCTTCTGGATAGACCCTGGGCTACCTGGCTGGCGGTAGTGGTTGGGTTTATTATTTCCCATCCTACCTGTACAAGTAATAATCCAAGGTTTTAAAAATATTTTAGGAAACATTTTTATTAATTTTTGTTTTACCAAACTAATTTTTTTTTATTGTCAGACACTTTTATCATTGCTAAATTATACAGTTTCCCCCTTTTAACTTCTGAACCTTATATTTAAATGAAACTAAAGCGATAATATATGACATTTTTTAACATGTCGGTGACATCTCTAAATGTAAAGATGACAACTCTAAATGTCAAGGTCCCAGCTGAGCGCCAACGCAATCGCTACCTCCAGCCAGACAGCCGAGGATTTATCCGAAAGAGGAGAAGAGAATACATACAGGGTATTCATTTGAAAACTTTCCACTCAAGTTATCTTCGAAACGAGACAGATTTGAGAAAATCGCCGAAACACGACAAGATATTTATTGAGGGGGAACGTTTTTACAAAAAATTGGACGACGCCCCTTTAACCCCTTAACCACCAGGGCCACCACCCCAAAATTCTCAAATGAGAAGGCGGGTCGAGTGATACATCAATTTTAAGCTCCTGACGAGTACTTTATAACCCTAGAATATGAAGTTAATATCTTCACCTATTACAAAATGGCGGTACTTTAATAATTACCTAAATAACTGATTTGGATGGTCATATTTCCGAAACTAATAAAGTTAGATGTACTTAATGTGGTATTTTCTTAAAGCTTATTTAAAGATCTTTTAATGGTAAAATAATATACAGGGTTCTTAAATAAAAAAATATGTACTTTTTCTTTTACCCTGTATATTACTACCAGTATCACCATTAAAAAGACCTTTAAAAGAGCTTTAAGAAAACACCACATTAGGTACATCTAACTGTAGTTTCTAAATATGGCCATCCAAATCAGGTATTTAGGTAATTTTTAAAGTACCGCCTTTTGTAATAGATGAGATATTGACTTCATATTCTAGAGTTATAAAGTAGCTCGTCAGGAGCTTTAAAATGATGTATCAGCTTGACCTGCCTTCTCATTTAAGAATTTTGAGGTGGTGGCCCTGGTAGGTTAAAGGGACGCCGTCCAATTTTTTGTAAAAACGTCTCCACTTAATAAATATCTTGATGTGTTTCGGCGATTTTCTCAAAGCTGTCTTGTTTTGAAGATAACTTGAGTGGAAAGTTTACAAATGAGACACCCTGTATAAAAATCAGCCAACCTAAAATTCTTGTTTTCCCGATGTTGCTACCTCCAGGACAATTCGAAAAGTGCAACAACTTAAAAAAAAACTTTGCATTTGGTGTTATTCTTAAGACACTAAACACTTTTTACTCTTCTTCTACTTAAGTTTTGTTGGGTGTAATGGGTAAACCATTTTTTTTCAATTCCCTAAAAAATATTATCTCATTATTTCTACCCCTAAATCACGCAAAAAATGACGAATGATGCTTCAGGAAAAATTTTCACGATCAGTGAGATATTGCGATTTAAATTCTTCCTGAAAATGGAGCATTTATCAATTTCCTGAAATTTCCCTTCTGAATTAGCAATTCTGGCTTATTCAAACGGGGATTTTCCGGTTCAACGAGTTTTTGATGTCTTAATAAATAAAAATTTATAAAATATTATTTTTGTAAAAATGGACTTAAAAAACTGTACCTGTGTTGTTACTTTTTTTTTTTGAAAGATACGAAATAGTAAAAATATTAGTTAATTTGTTCTTCAGAAATTTATTTAAACCTAAAAAAACTATTAAAAAGCATGTAATTAAATAGTAAACTTTATATTGGATGGTCTTTTTGTTGGGTACACTGCCTGGAAAGAATGAGACCGCTTTTGTCCTGGTCCCGGGGTATACAAGCTGACCCTGTTCAAGCCTATTGACCCCCTATGAACTGGCCGGTCGCCTAAAACAAAATAAAGAAAAAACCCCAAAAGCTTCTAATTAAAAAACGACGTTTCGGTGGCAAGTCTGCCACCGTTGTCAAGTTAAAATTAAGTTAAAAAAATAAAATAAAGAATTAACTAATATTTAAATTAAAAATGATTAAACTTTTATGCTTTTAGTATTGCAAACTGGAAAATAGTTGGCATTTTTTTTTTTTTTTTTTTTTTTTTTTTTTTTGAAAAATACTGAAATGTTAAAAAATTAGGTTTTCAGTTTGCAATACTAAAAAAGCATAAAATTTTAATAATTTTTAATTTTAATATAAGTTAATTTTTTATTTAAAGTTTTAACTTAATTTTAACTTGACAACGGTGGCAGAAATTAAAAAAATTAACAGCAAGCAGTGTTTCAATTGTTTTCACTCTGGTGCAGTCAATACAATCCTAACTTTTTGTTTAAATAAGACACCCTTTAAATTTTTAGGTATGTTTTCTTCATCATTATTTATTATAAGGGTTGATAAAAAGTGAGCCAAAATAATGTTAGTACTTCATATGAAAAAAAAGTTCTATCGTGCTTCGTTAGGGAGATATTGATCTTTAAAGTTGAAATATAAAAACAGTATTTTAATTATAACTTTAAAACTGTTGCCACAGTACCAACGATATTTGAGCAACTAAATAACCTTATACTAATGTTTCTTTGCACCGCATTTTAAATCCAAAGAATCAGCTTTTTCTATGTAATAAAAAACTCAATGGTAAAATTATAATTAATATTAATTTCACATATTTTAGTGATTTTTCAAAAAATTGATTTATATTTTTTAATTACAGACAAAATGCTGGTGTGCCTGGATATAAAATGCCATTTTATAAAAAACGGTCAAAGATATCAATTTAAATAAGGTATACCTTTTTGTAAAAAAAAAAATAAAGGAATTAAACGATCAAAGCCAAATGGCAAATTTGTCACCTGTATCAAAAATCGAAAAAAACGACCTATCCTGTTTAATCCCGAGTTACTGAACAGCCGTTTTCCTACGAAAAGAAGTATAAGTATAAGGTTATTTAGTTGTCCAAATCACTCCTATCATTTTTGACTCAACCTTTCTGGACACCCCTATATTTTTAACTTAAAAGTGGATATCATAAATATTATTTATAAAACGTGATAAAATAAAATTATTTTTTTTACAAATTCTATTAAGACCAGATTTTAAATAACAGCAAAACTTACTAACAGTAGTACCGACTCTTTTTATTCGAACTTGTTGCCTAAGGATCATTTTTAGCGATCTGACCTAACAAAAATCAGCAATATTGCCTTTCACCGTTTTGGTCTACGTCATGATAAAACAATGCTTTATCCTTTGAAATCTTCCCTGCGGAAGCCATAAATATATGATGTGCGTGTGGGTAGAACCGAACTTTATACAGGGTAATATATACAACAAGGTCCATTAAGTCCGTATCAATTTTTTTTATTCTATTTTAATTTTTTTAATTATATCTTTTTTAAAGAGTTGCTGTATGATGGCAAAGTTCATTAGGCACTTGTTTGTTTTATAAGAAGTCCAAGAATATACAATAGAGAATTATTGCATAGTGCAATAAGGCCAGGCACTAATAATAGAGACATTTTGCACCTCTTAAAATAACAGAAGTTTTTTGGCCTCCTTATGGTTATCGTTATTAAACATAACGATTACAGCAACAGTTTTAGACAGAGATTTTGCAGGCTCTTCGAATAAATTTATCTTGCGTCTGCGCTTTCGACACATAACCATATTTTTACCTGTGGTTCACCGATTTTAAAATTTACGAAAAATCAGTACTTACTTTTATTCTTCATAAGTTATATATTGATATTTAAATATATGCAAATAATTCTCTTGATTTTGTTTTTCAAAGTATATGTAACAATACAGTATAAGCAAAACACAAAAAGTAAGGTTAGGTTTGGTAGTAGAATATAAAAGCAAAGTATGCCAGATTGTAACATGTGAATAGATTACTAATTTAAAACATCCTTAAAAATGCAAGTCCGTTTTAATTTCTTTACACTATTTTATTTTTCTTACTGCTATGGATTTTCCCTAATTAGAGCCTATGTATCAATGATATTTTAATTAATACGGCATTAAAATGTCAACCTTCTTAAATAATTGATATTAAAAATTCTACAATCCGACAACCACGCAGTTTAACAATAACGATAACGATAACGATAAGCTCTTCGGAATTCATCCGTAATTAAAGGAGTCCAGTATGGTTAATAACGATAACGGATCATGTTTGCGTTACTGCGCAGACTCAGAATAACGTTAACCACAACTAATTTTAACTTCGAACACTGTTCGTATAAGCGATCGGCTGCCGACCACGAAATCGAGAAGTTCTTAGAAGTAAAATACTTAAAACCTTGCTTTTTCAAATGAATTTCTGTAATTGTGTGAGACAAAACCCTACAACACAAAACAATAAAGAAAAACTACTATTTTTCCCCTTTTTTAGGCTAATGGATATCTACTGTCAACATAATTAGCAATAACTCAAAACTATAGGTACAAGCACTATTTAAATAAGGCCGGTATTAATAATACCCCGAGCTTAATAAAGGCAACTTGCAATAATTTTCTATGTCCGCGGACTCTATTCTATTCTATTTTCGGTTTTTGGCTTTGACACTTAGTGCATACAGCCATCGTCAAGTGGTTGGAAAATTGGATTGTCGGGTTCCTAGACCCCCAGATTTTCCTTTTATTGTTCAAGCTATGTTTTCTGTTTAAAAACAAATTCTTTCTCTATACATGCATAAATTGGTGACTGTCTAGCCAGCGGCTGCCGAGCTGTGTATCGCGCATAACCGTCTCTTTCACTACTGACACATTTCCGCAAGGCGTGCGCACCCTCCTCTGACCATACGAGGATACCATGTGTTCAACACCAAAGCGCAAAAACTTCAGGCTTTAGGAATCTTCGCTCACAGCGCTTAGCCCCAGAAGAAAGAAGCTCCAATTTAGCGTGAATCTTTTCTCGATACCCAAGGGTTACAGCCACGCTCGTACGATGCTCAATCGCCTACCCGGGAAGTCTATGTAGACCTCCACGTAAACATGAACCGCACTACTCGAAGACCGCGGAAGAGTGATGTCCGCGGATGGACTTATAATACCTAAAGTGACGTCACTGGGTGACTGAAAAAGCACATTATATTACTCTACTTTAAATATTTTTTAGAAAACATAGATAGAGGATGGAATTCGGCTTACTTGGTTAAAAATACATTTCTTTAAAAGAAAGGATTATACTTTGAGGTTTGCTGACCCGCAAAGTATCTACAGGGTGGTTTAAATCATACTCTAGAAAAAGGTGTGTATATTTAGGATAATTTAAACTCTTAAATGAATATCAAAAGAGATTTAGGTAATTTTTTTATTAAAGAAATGTATTTTTAACCAAATAGGCCAAATCTTATATTTATGTTTTTTAAAAACGGATTTATAGTGAAGGCATATAATATGCTTTTTAATATTCTCCAGTGACGTTACTAAGCAGCAGCCCTAAATCCAAAATATCACCGGTGACCCCCAAAATGTTTATGGAAATATTACCAATAGAAATAGAACTTTAACATACGAAAATCTTAGAGACGTTCACCAATGCCGGTTTTCAATGCAAATGGTGCGTGGTCCTTTATAATAAGATAAATTTGAGGAGGCATTGATACAAAACACTAACTCAAAGTAAAAAAAAAAATTGCGAACGGTTAACAAAATAGTAATTTATGTAACAAGTGCATAAAGTGATACTTTTTTACAAATGGGAATTTTAACAGCAATACCTTGATTAAAAAAAGACATTTTATGCATGTGATACATACTACAGGGTGGCCCACCATATTCGACACGGTCTGTAGCTGGATAACCATGAGGTTTTTAAAAAAGTAAATACTGGAACATATACAAGTCGGATAAGACCACAGTATAAAATTATTTTTAGTCTATACAGGGTGTCTCAAAAAATTGTGACGTGTTCAAAGTTATATTTTTTAAATAGAACACCCTATATTTTATGACGGTTTTAGATTCTACTTTAAAAATAACTCTAGTTTGTTTATAGTACTAAGTGTCTAATTTTATTCGTTTTTGTGATATTTGATTTTTTGAAAAATGCAGAGATAAAATTAAATTGATTTTACTTTAACACTTTTAATACGTTAAACTTTAAAATGTGTAACAGGATTAGAAAAAGTCTGCTTTATCATACGTAGGTCAAATCAAGATCAAATATTGTACAGGGTGATCAAAAAATAATTTCAATTTTTCAGAAAATCAAATAGCCATGTCTCTCTTATTTTAAATGGAACACCCTGTATTTTTTAAGTCACATGATGACAAATAAAATACTTTTTTCAAATGGTATATAGGTGGCCTATTCCTATCTTTTGTGCTTTTTAGTAAATTCTGTTTTTACAAATTTTTAGTCCAAATGTTTATTTAAATTAAAGTTGACTGTGACATAGCAGCCATTAATATTTTTCTTAAGAAAATAACAACGACCATTTATTGATTACTAGTGTTTTAGTCAGTTTAAAAGAAATTTCAATGATTTTAAACAAAAACCCTTCTTCTACAACAACAAGATGATATAATACTGGTAGGATGTGAATAAAATGGTTTACTTTAAGAGTTATTCCTGAAAAATATTCCAGGAGAAACCATCTGATAAACTAAATATTTGCTTTAAAAAATTTTACACAGTGATTATGGATGATGGAAGAAACGAGTTATAGGTCACAGAATGTCGTCATAACTGACCAGAGGCGTTATTAGGACTGTTGAAAAACACAAGTTTTATAATTACCACATTCAGCTGAAATAGATGATATTGGAAGTAGCATTATAAGCAACTAATTAATTTTTTTCTGTGAATTTTAAAAATAGTGGCAGATAATACAAAATCTTTTAATTTTGTGCTTTTTCCAACAAATTTACATTTTGCAATAACGGCTTAGTAAATAGGCTTAGCTATATCACAGCCTACTTACATTTAAATAGACATTTGGAATAAAAATATGTTAAAACGGAATTTACCTAAAAAGTATAAAAGATAGGTATAGGCAACCTATACACCATTTGAAAGAGCATTTGGTTTGTCATCATGTGGTGTAGAAAAATACAGGGTGTTCCATTTAAAATAAGAGAGATATTGCAATAGTAAATTTTCTTAACACTTCAAGTAGTCCGCTTTAATGAAATACTTTGTTTTTATGATACGATACGATAAAAAAAAACACCTTTGAAAATAAAAACACACTTACCCTAAAATCCTATAGCGGCACAAGTAATTTTCCGCTGTGATGGATTCCTTTTTAAACTTTACGGAAAAATCCAATTGTTCCCGTTTAATTTCCAGGACATTCCTTCTGTTTTACGAAGTGCAGAAATGGATTTTCCTAATGCGTTTTCAGGACGACAAATGAAAGAAATTTGAAAAAATAAGGGGAAGCATAACCAGTGGCAGCTGCTGTTAAAAATATTATTTTTTATCTTTTAGACAATCCACGAAGGCTTAAAGCTATTAGCTATTCAAAATTTCCGATACCTAAAACCGCAAAGAAATTAGGTAATTTTTGGGACTTTTAGGATATTACAGACGATTAATAAACAATTTTGCAAAATTAACAAAACCATTTATAGTGTATCTCAAAGTATATCGCTTTGGCGTTTGACGGGCAATACCCCAATAAACCTTTAATGATTTATGACCTATTGTTATTGGGCAAACCTATGAGTTCATAATGACCATTTGCTATATAAATATTTCTGCTAATCTTTTAGTTGTAGTATTGAATAACCGTTTTTACTGTGCGTTTCGAAAAAGTTGTTTTACGAGAATACATATAAGTATGTTGCGTCGAAATCATTTGTCATTAGATGCAAAACAGGTTGTAAAAATGTGTATGAAACTTTAATCAGTAGGGGACTTATTAAACAAGAAGCTTTAAAAGAAACCTGTCTACTTACAAAATCTCCAATATCGTCGATAAGGGATATTATTAATAGTGAAGAATTGAACAAAAGAAAAAAGCGTAGTGATTTTTGATCTCACCGTATAGACAATAGTGATCAAGACCTAATAAGAAGGAAAATATATTGTCTTTATGAAAGCGGAGTTGTTCCTACCTTAGATAAAGTGAAAACGAAGCTAGCAGAAGACGACACTAATATAAATATTAGCCGTGCCACCCTCCATAGAGTTGTTTGTAAAATGGGATTTAAATACCGTAAAATAGACAAAAGACAAGTAGTAATGGAATCGCACAGATTACGCACTTGAAGATTTAATTACCTTCAAGAAATTAAAAGATATAGTGATATTCTCATGGATAACGCAAGCTACCACAGCCGTCTGCTACACAAAGTACCAGCTTCATCAAGTTCGAAAACTGAAATCCAGGAATATTTGTTAGAAAATGATATTTATTTTGAATTCAGTTAAAAAAAGCGCAACCTTTGGAAGTCCTAAATTCATATGCAATTAAAAAACAATATGTATGTGACAATTTGGCTGAACAGGCCGGGAATACTGTCTTACGTCTTCCTCTGTATCACTGTATGTTTAACCCCATAGAACATTTGTGGAACCAAGTAAAATCAAGTCCGTCCCTAATGTTCTGCCCTTTAGTACCTACTGATCCGCAGTTTTATTGCTGTCGGCAGGTATATTGGAGTACTGCCGTCAAAAGCCAAAGCGATATACTTTGATATGTGTAACCAATTGTTTAAAAAAAGGTGAGACAATTAAACACACTCCAAAATTTATCAAAAAGTTCGAATTATGCAAAAAGATCTTATGTAATGACCCAATTTTACAATACCCCGATTTCAAAAAACATTTTATATTAAAAATTACACTTACGTATTTATCTACTTGACAATTATCGCTTGATTACAGCGATAATTGCATAGTAGAAATCGAAAATTGCACTGTCATGTTTTTAATTGTTGAATTTAACAACCACATCCTAACAACAGCTTTGTTTATTTTAAAAATTTGTCGTTTTGGTACTGAATTGGTTTTCTTGTTTTGTTAAATAAATTGTTTAGAAAATTATTATTTCTTCATATATTCCAGTTTCACTTTCTTCGAGTAATTTTCTTTCTAAATTACACTCGTGCTTCAAAATAATCAGATAATTTAGCTTCAACTGTATTGCCTTTTAAAAACTACTCTCAATTTTTTTCAAATATTTTGTTCATAAAAATGCAAAAGTTATATTTTAAATTACTTCGTAAAAAGCAATATCCCAAAAAGTAAAATAGTTTCTGCTTGCTGGATCCACTTTTAATTGAAATTATTACCTCTTGAGGCAATGACTTTAATTTTAACCAACTCAAGTGAATTTTGAATTAAAATTTTTATTAGAAAAGTGTATAAGGTTGCTATTTTTTTAGGTTTAATTAATTTTTTACACTTTTAAACAAACAAACCGAACAAACTTTTTTCTTAATTAATCTCAAATAACTTTTTGGTTTTTGGACCGATTTCAATTATTTTTGTCCAGTTGTAGCTCCTTTTATCGGAGTAAATAATATTTAATATAGGAACTGCAAAAAGTTTTATAGAATAAGGTATTATACAGAGAAGAGCTAATTGTTGCATTTTGACCCCAATTTTTAAACATCTCCCCCGTGGCGCAGTGGACAGAACTTTGATCTTTGAAGGAGGTCACCGGTTCGATTTCCAGCGGAGGAGACAAAATTAGGTAGTAGCTATTTAAAAATAACGACCGTGGTGACACTACCGCGTTGTCTAAAAGGTGCTGTAAAATGCATAACTGCATGTTTCAGTGCTTGGACAACGTTGACGGAACAGGGGAAACGATGGATTAAACATCTTATAACCCGACACCCACGGTACTCTGCTATTTAGGCATATGCCTTCGTGGGATATCAAAAATATAAAAAAACATCCTGTGGAATAATTTAACGTCAGATTTTTTCAACACTTAATTTATAATTTTAAAGCTTTATCTTTTCTTGACATTTCTTTTTTATTTATATTAATATCTTTTTTTTAAAGGAAGCATAAATTTCTAGAGATGACAATGAAATTTGTGTACCGGATGTCAAGTTATACGTTTACAATCTCTTAAAATTTTTAATTTTTTATGATTAAAAAAATTAAAAACGTTAGTTTGTTAAGTTGGTTTCAAGGCTCCAAATCAGATTTGTGTTTTCTCTTAATATATAGAGGGTACGACAAAATAATATAATTGTAAAAAGGAAACCAACTGTATATTATATTACTAGAAAAAGATATTTTAAAGACCTTTTAAAAAATGCTACATTTGATATACTTATCTTTATTAGTTTTGGAAATATGACTATCCAAGTATTAAACTTCATTAATATGATCGCAATAAAGCGTATACTTTGACCTTCATAATTAAATAGCATTATTTTCTTTAAAAATGTATGTTTCCTTTAAGAATTAATAAAGATATTGATATAAATGACAAATACCCCAGTCATCTTAGTCAAATTAAAGGGTAAATCTCGGAATCTCACGAAATAAGCTGAATATCTGTACATACCTTTATTTTGGTACAAAAAATACTCTCCTAAAAATCTCCTATGATATCGTGTAAGAAACTCTAAATATGACAAGTCAAATTTCAAAAAATCAGTTTTTTGCGAATATCTCGTTTCTTTTACTCTTCACTGCATTTATATTTAGTATATAAGTTATAGAACACCAAATTCTTTACAAATTTGATATTTAGCATTCTTTTGTCAGACCCACGGATTTGATAATGGAGGGCGCAGAGTGTAAAGCACTTTACTGTATGTACATACCTTAGCACGCAATCAATCGTGATTTTTAGTCTAATATGTCATCTTTTAACCTAAGTATTTCTGTACCTTATACTATGCGCGAAAAGTTTATGGCCCGTTAAAATTCCAAGTTTTGGACCGGAAAAATGACCCATTGGGGGCACTTGGGCATAAACTTGTAAAGCACAATCTAATCTACAGTATTTAAATGTATATAAAAATCACATTGTTGTGATTTCTACGTCTAAAAGACGATTTTCCGGCCCCTAGAGGGTCATTTTCCCGGTCCCAAACTGGGGATTTCAACAGGCCAAAAACTCTTTGCGTATAGTGTAAAGTCCAGAATTCAAATGTACATAAAAATATTACTGTTGTGTTGGCTACGTCTGAAACACGAGTTTCGGCCCCTAAAGGACTATTTTCCCGGTCCCAAATAAGAAATTTTAGTTAGTCGTAGATCTGTCGAGCAAAAGTCCGACTTTTGCTTTAGAATTCATTCTCGACCCCGCCTTATCCCAGAAATCATACTTCAGGGCCTATGTAAGACTATTTTTGAGCTCGGGATCAGATTCAGCGTCGACAAATATACGGAAATACATGTGTCTGACTCTTGTGTATCACGTGATATTTGACAGGTGACAGATGACAGGCGACCACGCCCTAAATAATGCGTTGCGCTAGATTCCTAAATATGACGTCAGATTTTTGACATATGTCAGGTGACATTTGACAGATGACGTTTGACAGTCCGAGCCATCCCATTGGTTAGAGAGGAGCCAAGTGGGAGGAGTCAAGGGTGGGGTGGGGGGTCAAAGGGGAGGAGCCAAAGTGGAAGGAGTGGGGGGTTGCCAAAGTAAGGCCCTGCCTACTACCTATCTTTTTTTTTTGTGACAGTGTGTAATAGATGAAAAATATAAAACTTTCATACAGGACATTTTTTTATCCTTCTTGGTAATAGTTAAAAGTGGGTGGTACAATATAAATAAAAACTCTGTACATAAATTGCTATTTTTCGAAACAAATAGGTATTCAAATTACTGAAAGGGAGTCGTGATCCCCTTAATATTGCAGATACACAATGTAAATATTCCTATTAACATTTTTAAATACTTTCCAAGAAACAAAGTACTTGTCGGCTTTAATTACATAGTAAGATGCCATGTTCTTAAAGCTAAATGAGTTTTAGCTCGTGAAATTTACTTGAAATGAAAACTATTATTTCTGAAGGCGACAGACTCTAGTTTGTAAAAGACATTTTGACAATATTATTTTTTTACCAGAAGTATTTTTAAAGATATTTTTGGTGACTTTTAGTTTGTAGCAATATTTTAAAGAAAAGTACCTTAAACTATTGAAAGTTTTCGTGGAAACTGAAAAAATATGTCTAGATGCTAAATGGTCTTTCAAAGAGTGATAGTTTTTTAAATAGAGATTTCCCTCTTCAAATCCATATATTTTTTTTTAATTTCTAGTTACTACTATATTTAGTATAGTGTGCAGCGTCTGACTGTTCTCTGTCGTTTGGAACGTTTCAATTAACAAAAACAAAACCATACAACTTAAATGAAAATACAAAAATGTCATTTATAAAATACCTTGCGAATGCAATAAGTTTTATATAGGTAAAACTTGTAGACCATTAGCCAAACGCATAAAAGAACACAGATCATACATTAAAAACACAGAATTTCATAAATCAAAAATCTGCTAACACGCATTTCATAACAATCATAGAATAAACTGTGATACTTCGAGCATTTTAGCAAAGAAAATTTGTTCTAAAAAACGCAAAATCAAAGAAAGTGCGTATATATTATTAAATAAAGATAATTGTGTAGTATCAATTTCAGTTAATTTAAATAACACTTGGTTGCCTTTGCTTGAAACTGAAGTATCTTCAGGAAGACTAAAAATTAACTAACTATTCACCTTTTTGTAATACAAACAATAAATACACCAGCAACCAGTTATCTATGTCACTATGACACTATAACCAAACAAACATATTTGACATTTAGTTATCTTTTTTATTGTTTAATTTTTTTTTTTTTTTGGTTTTTTGGTACTTTTAATTTAATTTTTGTGTACAGCGTTCCGCACAATGTAAAGAACTTGAAATAAAAGAATTTTTTCAAATATGACCTATAATTACACCCCGAAATAATACGTTAATTAGATTTGGAGAGATGCGCGTATTCGTAAAAAAATTATTTAGGTATATAGGTTTTCTTAAAGATTTTTCTCAAAACAATGTTCTCGAAGACGGTGACCACGATTTCTCAAAAACTAATTAACCGATTGGTCTCAAATTTGGACAGAAGCTTCTTAGATATATTTTTTTATTAAATGAATAAAGGTTTTTTTCTTTTGCGATAAATATTTTAAAGCCCAAATATGGGTTTTGAAATCGATTTTTGTATTTGAGAAACCGCCATTTTGTCAAAAAAATGTTTATTTCTTGTAGTAGTTTATAGAATATAAATTTCTAAAACAAAATAGGTAAGGTTTTTCTATTTAAGATAATCCAGTCCATAGATATAGTGCTCACTGCAAAACGTTTTTTTAGAGGAGCTCCAGGACATTGGCAGTCCTGGAGCTACAGAGGCTTTTAAAATAATTTTTCTGACAAATTAAATATGTTAAATATTGTTAAAAATATGCAGAAAGAAATGAACAAAATTTTAAATTAACAAATTTAAGGGGCTTTTTATAAAAAATCTTGAAAAATTGGCTTTTTTGGTCTTCTAAGTGGATTTAACTCCTTATAACGAAAGAAGTTTTAAAACATGACCTATCATTTAACCGCCGAAATTTCTAATAGTCCTTTAAAATAAGACAGCTATTATCCCATAGTAAAATGCAATATCCGGGAAAAGATATTTTTTAAATTTATACCTAAAAACGTTGTTTTTTTTTCTCTAAGAAAAGAATTTGTAAATCGTACCACAAAATGTGAAGACTTTAAAATGAGAAAAATTTGAAATATGACCAAACATTTAACCCCCAAAATTTTTTAAAATATTTTATAATAAGACGGATGTTATTTTAAATAAGAATAAAATATCCCGGAAAAGATATTTTTAAGCTAGACCTATAAACTTTTTGGAAAGAATTTGTATATCATACTTCAAAATGTGAAGAATTTAAAGCGAAAGAATTTTAAAAATATGACCTATAATTTGAACCCCGAAATTTCTAATAATCCTTTATTATAAGACGAATGTAACAGCTTTTATCCAACACTAAAATGCAATATCCGGGAAGGATAATCCTTTTGCTTTGCGCGTCCACTTTAAATGGAAGTTAATATCTTTCGGGACGATGAATATAATTTTCGTTGGATTACCCAAGAGTCTTTAATTCAAAATTTATGCAATAAGTTTTTCCACTTTTTTTGTAGTTTTTTTTATGTAAGTAAAGAAAAGTCTACACTTTGTTTAAAAATTACGATACCGAGATTAAATAGGAAGATTACAATACAGGCTATTAAAAATTTAAGGGATTTTTTTCTTCGGACAAACCACGAAGGCTTAAAGCCTAAATACTAACGTACCGTGGGTGTCTTAAGCGAGGTAAGAGGGAGTTTGTTGACACGGGACTTAAATACTTGAAGATTTGGGGGAAGGAAAGACCTCCGCGGGCAGAAGGTTCCACAACCTAGAAACTCTAGGGATAAAAGAACGAACAAAGTGAGAAGTTCGGGGCCCATCCAGTTGCACCGTATAGGGATGCATACGCGCGGAGCCACGAGTTTCCCTGTTGGGAACCGGAATTAGGATCTTTGAGACGGTAACAAAAGCAGAAGTCGTTTTTTTTAGGTTTTTCGTTTCTTAGTTTATTTTTCACTTTCTTTTATTATAACTACTATTACATTGATTAGGATACACTAAAAAGTACCACAACCAGTACCTCTTTCAGAGACTACAGTAAAAAGCACAGGGACGTATAATTTGATTAGATTGAAACGTTACAGACGGTCATGCAAAACTGTCATATTGGGGGAAGGGGTCATGGTTAGTTTTGGTTTGTTTATTCCTTTTTATTTCCTAAAAACTAATACAAAAAAAAGATCTAACTATTCTGAACTAACCATAACCCCCAATGTCAATCAATCAAATTACATGTCTCTGTGGTTTTTACAGTTGCCTTTCTCTTAGTTCGGTAAGAATGATACATTTTACTCCCAGGTTGTTGATTCTGAGTGCACTTCAAATGTTTAATTATATACCAGTCTAGATGCAGCTTTGCCGCACGAACAACGTACGGCAGAGAGAAAACAATAGGTCTAGTACCTTTCTCTCTTGCGATCCTGACTTGGTTTTTAAGAAACCACCACGAAAGTGTATTTTTTAAATTAAAAAAAAATTATAAAAATCGGTCCCCAATTGACTAAGTAAGCGCGTAACATACACCAAAAAAACACACAGGGAGAATTAATAACCTTCTTTTTGTGAAAGTCGGAAGAAAAAAGGGAGAGAGCGGAACATTAAAGAGACGCCTGTAAAAATTGTATTAAATAATTTGACATGAAAACAACACACAAAAAGAAGCGGTTTTGTAGTTGCCATACATACAGTGTGTCTTAAATTTACCTGTAATTTTTTTTTTTTGAAAAAAGTTATTTATCACTACTTCAAAGAATAAGGTGTGACGTAAAATTTTTTTTTATAATTTTTTATTTTACTTCTTATAGGCATACAATATCAAGTAAAGTTAAAGTGTATGTAAGTAGAAACACAAAAAGTAACGATTTATTCAACAAAAATTTAAAAGTTATATTATTTTTTTCAAGCTATTTAAATAGGTGATGTTAGATAATGTTTATAAAAGTTTTTTTCAAAATAACATTTTCCTCAATTATTAATCTCCCTGTATATTATAGGGCAATTCTTCTCTCTTATTTGCTTTTATTAAATATATATATACATATATATATATATATATATATATATATATATATATATATATATATATATATATATATATATATATATATATATATATATATATATATATATATATATATATATATATATATATATATATATATATATATATATATATGTATATATATATATTATATATATATATATATAACTGATATTAATTTATTCTTGGGTATAGGTTTATATATTAGTATATTAAGGTAAAACGCTTTGATTTGACGTTTCGCCCCATATACTGGGCTTTTTCAAAAATTTTTTTTTATTCAGTACTTTTAACCTCGAAGAATCATTCTAATAATCTTACTTATCGGTAAGATTATTAGAATGATTCTTCGAGGTTAAAAGTACTGAATAAAAAAATTTTTTGAAAAGCCCAGTATATGGGGCGAAACGTCAAATCAAAGCGTTTTACTTAATATACTGAATATATAAACCTATACCCAAGAATAAATTAATATCAGTTATTAAAAAATGGTTTAAGAAAAATAAAAAGTTATATATATATATATATATATATATATATATATATATATATATACACGACCTTACCAAGCCCAAAACGCTATTTCGCACATCTGCTACGAAGCCCGACCCCTACTTTACGAAGCCCGTTTCGGGCTTCCTAAAATTTTCTATGTATCCTAAATAAAATTGATACAAGCGACATCTTTTGAAAGCCCTAGTACTTTTTTTTCGTATATATACAGGGGGAGCTACATTGTAGAAAATTTTGGGAGACCCTCTGTCAGTAGGTACCGCAGTATGTATCATTTTATGAATATCAGGCGGGCTTCATATTACCGTTTTTTATATCAAAATATACACTTTTAGTTATTACAATCTGCCGCCAGAGGGCAAAACTAGTTTAAACGTATATACTCTTTGGCCCCAGGAAGTGCAGATACCTGATCGATTATACGAATCCCACCCATTTGGCAACTCCTGCGGCCGCTTTATTCTTTGAGTTTATTGTTTTTGATCAATTTGGTAAGTTTAAAGAATATTTTAGATAATCAGAACTACCAAAATGGATGATTTAAAATTTTAATAAAGTGAGCCGGAACTTCGTGGATATTTAAATCCATGTTTAAAGAAAGTAAAATTAAAATATTTACTATATTTTTATTATAAAGTAATCGTAGGTATAGCATAAAATTTGATTT